>VZDJ01000623.1:1049485-1291374 GCA_008694505.1 Cyanoderma ruficeps
ATCTAATATTCTGATACAGGATCATTGAACACAGCCTTGATGACGGTGCATGATGGAGAATTGAGTGGACAGCAGAAACCCCTGATGTTCCCCACTGCTGGGAGACACATACATGGGATATCTAGCCTTGAAATTTTCACAGTGGGCCATCACTGTGCTGATTGAAGTGCTACCACTAAAAAAATTTGCTACCTCTGTTTGAGGGAACCTGTAGGGAATGCTTGACTTAGGATACAACATAAGGCACCTGAAAACACTATTTTTAAAGGCATTTCAGTGCTTAATCTCCATTTCTCTAGTATCAGGCTTCCAGGTCCTCTTTTTTCTCCTTCCCTTTTGGGGAAAGATATGCATCTATACCAGTGGGGTCACAAAAGGTGGGTCCTCCCAGGGTTGTACAATTGTGGCCAAGGGCAAGGCTGGATGAGTCCTCAGCGCCATTGGTTTTACCAAACCTTTCTCATCAAGTTCAAATAACAGGATTTTCTCTCAATGGGAGCAGAGATTAATCTTGGTTCAAGCTGTCCTGCTGAAGAGGTGCAGTGGCTGATCTGACAAATTGGAAGGGAATATTTTAGTCTCTTCCCACTCAGAAATCACCCATGTAATTGGACCTCACATCTAGACTAACACCCTGCCTCGCCTAGGCTTAATTGGAAAAGAAAAAGCAGTCTCTGTATGCTAGAGGCATAATGGTTTCAAAAGTCTAGAGTGGAATACAGACATTTTTACCTTTGGGTGCTCAAATGGAGGCATCTAAAATGTCTGGTATCCAGTCAGTCAATACTGAGAAGTTTCCGAAAACCAGCCCTTAGAAATACCAAAAGAAAGCTCCCAAATTTAGAAATCCTTCTGTGAAAAATCGGTTCTTGCTGGGTAGTTTTGGAAAAACTCACATACTGTCCCCACCCCCAAATGTTTTCTGAAGGTTTGTATGATCATGAATACCCTTTGCATTGGGGTCAGTCACAAAACTACTCCCAAGCTGACACCTTACCTACCGCATTCCTGCCCTGGTGGGAATACTGGCTTTGAAATGGAAAGGTTTATGTCAGAAATGTTGACACAACCCTAAACTGGAGTGATGTTGGTGTCAGGGAGGACTGTGATGTAGGAGTTCTTCGAATTGGTCCTTCTTCTAATCTTTGGGAAGGGGCTGTAGAACAGATACGTTTTCTATATCAAGTTTCATTCATTGAAAGGATTTGGGAGATGAAAGTCGTAAATCATGGAAGCACAGATACAATGTGGGTGAAAGGGTTAAAGGACTGAAGAAGACACAGTAATTCTCACAAATGAGGACCAGATGTTTTTGGCTTTTACAAAACACTCAGTCTCTTCCACCTCTACTCACCTTTATAATACTGTGAATTGTTCAGTTGAGATCAATGAGACATTACTGAGGAGGTGGCTTCTTTTCCACGGTTTCTCCTGTTTGTATCTAGAAATTCAAGGGGGCAGGGGGGAAATAAGAGGATACTTTAATAATAGCAAGAGCAGTTCTCACCTGGTATAAGTTGGCAGAGCTCCACAGAAGGGCGATTTCTCCATCAGTGTGGCTGCCCATACCCAGTGATATTGTAAAAGCCTTTACAGACTATGTCATGTTGCTCAATAGTCTGTCTATTCAGGGCTGTGCCATGTCAAATGCTGTGCTGAGAGGTGTGCCAGTGCAGAATCAGACCTGCTGCAAACGTGGGAGTTCTGAAATCCCAGGGGGAGAGAGCTGCACACCTAAGAATGAGAAAAGATGTGGCAATAGCATTGGTCAGTGCAACATAAATGGGTAAAGATCTTCAGCTATTAGGAAAAAAAATGAGGGATTATGTGGAACTGAATGACTGCTGGGCAGAAGAAAAATCCATCTAATTTGTTGTTTCATTTCACATTAAAATCAGCCAAAAACAGGAGGATGGAGAGGAAACAGGAGCTGGATTGCAGTTTGCCTACAACAGATAGGTCACATCAGACCTGTTCAATCCAGTCTGATTCCTTCCCTGTCATGACTCACTTGTGCATACTCATGAAGGGGTGCTGAATTTGGCAGGCAAAACACGGTCACATCACATTTGGTAAATCCAGTTGGCTCGGTTTAATCTGCATCCAAAAATATTGTCTGTGTGATGAAAGGTTCGGGCTGAGAAGTGGAGGGACATCTCAGTGCCCAAAATGATTGCACTCATCACCATTATCTTGAGCATCTCAATTCATCCTCTTTGTCCACTACCCATTGTGGACTGATGGCCTCTTTTCCTAGGGGCAGGGAATTCTAGCAGCAGCAAAGAGACAGATTGAGTGAGGTTATGCCTCTTGTATTCAGACCCTGAGCACTTTGGGGAGCAGTGTGGCTGCTGGATGCTTCCCACCACAGTCACTTGGAGCAGCAGGGCAGTGAAGGTGTGGGGAAACTGGAAAGAAAAAAGCTGGGTTGCATTGACTGAAGCTGCCCCTCTGGCTGAGAAATTTTTTTTAAACAATGTGACCTAGTTCCAAAGGGGTGACATGGAGGTGGCAGAGGGCAGAAGGAGACAGCATGATAGCAAATCTACAGCATTTTTTATTCTGGTCTAGAATGGAGTTTATCTTGGGGTGCTCACTCAGTCCTGTGACACAAGGCTTTTCCTATGGGACAGCTTTTTCAGGGAATGTCAATTTGTCCATCTTCTTTCTTCAAGGGCAACAGAAAGGTGATTTCAGAAAAAAGGGACTTAAGCCAGAGCTGGCAGATTCTGAAAATAATTTTATCTCTACAACTTACCTAAATAATTATTATTTTATACTTAAGATTTAATTATTGCATTTTTATGATTTACTATCTACCTAGGTGACTTGATATCTGGGTGTGTTTTATATTCCTTCATTTCCTTTTGCCCTGTTAACCCAAGTATTTTTGTTTTGTTTTGTTATGCTTTAGGAAGATACATCACAGATGCTGCCCTGCCACTGAATACATCTTTAACTGATGCATATTTAATATTCTTTTTCTAAACTCTCTTGATTTACTGACTCTTTTTATCCCGTGATAATAACTAGTCAATGTATTACCTTGAGATTTTTCTTCCAAAATTTTCTCGTTCCCTTTACATGAACCTAAATATAGGTTGGCCAATGGCCAAGTAATTTTCCATATCAGCAACCTCTCTGCTTGCATGCAGTCAGGAGAGATGTGCCTCTTGTAAAGTCTGCTTTTCTCTAAAATCCAGACTTCTTGTACTCTGAAAAATCCCCAAACTTTCTATTTAAAAATAGCTGGTCAACCACGTGTTGGCTTCCTTTTTTTTTTGATTATTTTCATGCACCGTTGTTCAGATTTCCCCTCCACTACTTAATACTACTTAATACCAAAGTAATACTTTTTTTCTAAAATTGCTCTCAGTGAACTCAATGATAAATTCATGATGTCAGGTATCATGAAGATGAAAGGTGACAAAATTTCATTCCAATTGATATGAATTTTTCCACCACCTTTCACACCACTCTTGGAAGCTGTTGAATATGGATTGGTGAGCCAAAGTTAATGGATGATTTTGTTGTAGTGGTCATGATAATGAAAGAAAACCCCTGCAAATGAGCAGTTTTTACTTACACCACCATATTTAATTCTTTAGAAATTAATTTATTACCCACCCCCCCACCAGAAAAAAAAGTTGTAAGCAAAGTTTGCTGGTGGAAGGAAGAGGATATTCCAAGGATTAAAGCAAATCTCTTAGGATGACATGGTTGAAGTGGTTCTGTGTGCTCCATTGTAGGTAAATCTTGAGCATGCACAGTAATAAAAGGAGTCAGAAAGCAGCAGTGGAAATCTAGAAATCTAGTTGAAAACAAGTGCAGTAGGAAGGGACTTTTGGCACATAATAGCATGAAAAGGTCATGCCAGTGTGCGTGTGGGTGGTGGAAGACACCACAGAGAGCAGCACCCTCACAGAGCTATAGGGGTGATATTTATCACCAGACTCTGTAAATACCAAAACAAAGGCACAAAAGGAGACAAAGGGGATTGAGTCTTTCAGAAGATAAGATCAAATGCTGAACAGGGAGAGGAAAAGGAACCAGGCGTTGAGGTGGGAGTTACAAGGAGCAAATAAACTTCTTCAGTGAAGGGACATTAAGGACCTCTGGTGGCATGGTCACGATGACAGGTGAAGGATATATGGTAGGTCTTTGTCAAGGGAAAAAAATCTGTTTCCTTAGGAATATAGGATTGTATTTATCTGGATTTTAAATGCACTACGTTAAAATATCTGTAGTGTGTGGGGTGAAATAGTCCTTAGCCTCTTTTTACAGAAGACCCCCTTCAGCTGTAACTAACCTACTGTGAAGGGACAGATACACTTTTATCACTGATGAGTGAATGGTGGAGACAATAACCCCCTAAAATGCAAGGCTCAATGTAGGTAAAACTCAGGCCCAGCAAATCCAAAGGTTTCTCTGAATTTTTCATTCTAAACAGTGATTGTCTTCCTCAAGGCATCATAAAAAGACATTTCCAGCAAAGACCAAGTTCCCTAACTAACATGAACTGGGAAAGTTCCAAAGTCTTCTATGGAGTTTCCAACCATATAGCCCAGCAGAGACTGGAGGTTTCTGAGTCCAAAGCGTTAATGGAAAGCAAGATCTGTGGCTATTGCAGAGGAAATGATATTAATAAAAATATTTCAGAAAATTCTGGATTCTTTCCAGTCAGACGGATATTTTTATTATGTTTAAATACTCACGTCAGGGTCTCATTTACTGCAGACTTTTAGGAGAGCAAGGGACATTCCTGAATGTCATGTTCCATATTTTTCCATTCTGTCTCAGACACATTTGATTTCATTTCATCAAGGGAGACACTATTCTCCATAAAAGTTAATCTACTGTCACTTTTTACAGTGCTGCTTTTCCTTTATAATAGTAATAAAAGAATCTACCTCTTCTTCAGAGAAGCTCATGAGTCAGTGTGAAGGAATACCTGGAGGAACAGCATGGCAACTCCATTTGGCAGAGAGGGCACTGAGGCAGAGGGAAATGATTTATTCAGAATCACCCAACAGTCAGTCCCTGGAGCAGAGTTGGGTGCAGGATCCAAACCTCCAAAATTTCACAGCAATGAGGTCAAAGACAAGGGAAAGCTAGGTTTGCACAGATTTTAACTCAAAGTTTATGTTTTGGGCAGAAACTACTTTAGGTTATTAGTTCCCTCTGATAGTAGAGGAAACTGTCAGATTTTTAGAATCCCCTTGCTAAACCAATATAGAGCATTTTATACATATTTACATGTGCTTTTTAGGCTGAGTGGGTCACTAGGGATTCCTAAACTTGGATTGAACAGGTTTTTGCTTCTCTCCTCACATGGTGCATGTCATCTGCATGACAGGGTACCTGAGGGAAGAGGATGCCCTGTGATGTGGCCTGATGAATGGATGGGCCCTTTTTTGGTTTGACCCCCTTCCACCTCACAAAAAATAATGCAGAAACTCTGCTCATAAAGCAATATGAAATCTACAGATAAAAAGCTCTCCATACAAATATTTAAACTGTGTGGATTCCAACACTCCAAGGTATCATGTATTCCAGCTTCAAGAACATTTTCAAATGTAGCCTAATCAAACAGAAGAAATTACTCCCATTGGGTGGGAAATTCCAGCATTTCAGAATTTGTTTTGGTAATTGGAAGTTGTGATAGTTCATGGAATGGAAAGACAATCTGTTTTAAAGGAAACATAGAAACACACTTATCAAAAGGGAGGTCATTAGTCTGAACCATTTGGCACAGGTGGGGACTCAGCTGGCCTGAGGTATGCAGTCCTGACCACCACATTTTAAAAAAAAAAAAAAGTAATAAACCATTTGGAAAGCATCCAGAGGAGAGTAACATGAAGGAAAAGAGGTTTAAGAAAACATGACCTATAATGAAAAAGTTGAAGGAATTGAGTTTGTTTAGTCTAGGGAAGAAGTGAAGGAAGGGAGGCATGTTACGAGTCTTCAAACATATAATTGGGTTTTTAAAAGAGGACAGTGATCAATTGTTCTCTGCGTCCACTGCTGGTAGGACAAGAGGGAATGGGCTTAATTTGCAATGGGAAGAGTTTTAGGTTAGTTATAAAAAAATCCTTCTAACTCCAGGGAGAGAAACAACACAATCTTAATGGAATAAAGAATCATTACCACGGGAGGTTTTCCAAAGCAAGTTAGACACATATCTGTCAAGGATGATCTAGAAATATTTGTTGTTATGTCAAAGGGTCGGGGTGGAAGCCCCCATGAAATCTTTGCCTCTTTACTCTCCCATCCCACAGTGAAGTGCTTTGGCTTGGTAATGTCCACACATAGTCATAGAAATCACAGAGAACATAAAACATCTTGCACTGTTGTGCACCATCATTCTAATTGATGAAGACTACTAGCAACAGATTAATATTGAAAGTCAAAACAAGGAAAAGAAAATAAATAAAGGAAAAAAATTCCAAACAAATAAAAGAAAGAAGGTCAGACTTCTTAAATCTCGGGGTCTTCTTGAAACATTGCCAACAAGAATATTAGCACAGTCAACTAGCTCCTAAGAAACATCTTGATTTTGAGACATCAGGTTGTTCTCATAGAAAAATTTATAATCCAATTAATATTAACAAATGCTGCTGCATCAGGAGGGCTGAATGTCCTTTAAAACTGCAGTGGATTTTACTCCAGTGGCATAGTGGCATGCAGAGAATATTTTTAGCCAAATCTTCACTTCCAGCATGGTGGATTTGGAATGGGAAATTGTATTTATAGTACAGTGTGCCTTTTTTTTTTCCCCCAGAGCTTTCAAAGGGCAGATCTTGCAGAGGAGTGGACATGATGAAGAGAGCTTTACCTCACTGCTGTTGAAGTTTCAAAGCTGAAGATAATGAAAGCTTGGCAGCAGCTGAAGGAAGATGAGCAGCTGTGGGGAACCAGGGAAGCTACCATCTAAGTGGGACTTAATGTGTTCCAGGCGATGCAGCCTCTGATAATTTCTGTATGCTTGGAAGTGAAAAAAAAAAGACTAAAAGTTGCAGAGAATAAAGACCTAATTACCTCTGTTTTCTAAGCCTCGCTGCAAGTTGCATGGAAATTCCTTTTGGGTCAGAGAAGTTCAATTACTCAGTAATCTGTGGAGAGATGTCATCCTATAATCACCTTATGTTTGTTTACCAGCAATTCTCATTAAATTTCCCTTCATTAAGAAGCAGTTACACTGTATCTGGGGCCCTGTGATTGTCATTGACACTTTCTGAGAGTGAGAGCTGCTCTAGGTTGTAGAAGTGGACGTGCCCCTATTGAAATCATTAATGCTGGCCTGGGGATGTTGGAAGTGAAAGATGGATCTGATGAACCAAGGGTTCCCATATGCTTTAGAGATTCTCAGGGTTTTGCTAACATGAAACTTTATTTTACTGACATTACAGCAATTTCCTAGAAATGACCTTGACCCAGTACAATTTCAGACTCTCTGTCATGTGACAACGTACTTTGAGGTTGTGTTTTTAAGGGGAGTCTGATTTTTAAGGGGATCTGAGTTAGATGGCACCACACTCATCCTTGGAAATGGGTGGTATGGAGTTACTCCAGCCCAACACTGAGTGCTGACCCTTCTGTGTGCTGATGTGTTTTGCACAAATCTGTGGGGAAGCCCTAAGTGGTGCACGAGATATTTGAGCAACTCATTGAAGATGGAGCACCAGACTTGTGCTGTACCAGCGACATCATTGCAGGTGACTGGGTAGAGTGACACCCCATGGGCATTGCACACAGATAATGGGAAGTTCAGTTGCAAGAGAAGTTGGTGAGAAAGAACTGAATGGGAGAATGCATCATGAAGAACTATTTTTTTGATCAAAACCTTTAAGAAGACATTAACTAAAACTTGGGGTTCCTGCCATGTTCTACCCAGGAACTGCAGCAGCAGCACTGAGATGGACACACACAAGTTATGCAAAGATCCTTCTGGGGAAACTGTTTTTCTTCTTTTGACTCCAGTAAAAAAGCCCCGAGTGTGGCTGAATGTTGGATGTAAAACGCCCAAAGCAAATAATTCATGATGAATGCCCTATCCCATTTTAATTTGTTCAGTGTTGTCTCTTTAAGGCAGGATGTCTAGAGGCCAAACACTGTTCCCATAATGTTGGTGCAAATCCCATTGATACATTGATTTCAGGAGGTCACACCAGATTATCATAATGGCTCCTTCGGGCCACAAAAATCTATGAATACGAAAGCATGGGAGAAGAAGTTCAGGAGAATGTAGAAAACTTAACTTGGTATTTTTGTGTGGAGGAGAGAGGTGACTATGAGGGACTTTTGAACATGAACGTGAACACTTTTCAGGTTGGTACATGTTGAAAGCTGCTACTATTTGATGGCTCTAGGGTAGTTTATGTGAAACCAGCTGGAGATCTCTGCACAGTTCCTTGGAGCTAAGAGTCTAGTGAAGTCAAAAGAGAGGCTTTATTGACTTCAAAAGGTCTCAAATCTGGCCCTCAGTGGAAAAATATCCACCACAACATCAAACTGTCCGTTCTATGATGCCTCCTACATTCATTTTAACCCTCACCTTTTCCCCCTGCCAACACAACCCAGCTTTATCTGAATATCCCCTTTGAAACACAGGGAGAAACAATGACACCCTTTTAAAAACTGCCTTTCGAATGGGCACCAGAGTAATAAAAGATTGACAGTCTCTAAAATCAAATGTTTCAGGGAGAACTGATTGAATTTCCTCCATAAAACTCTCTTAAATACCCACATCCCTTCCCCAGGGACAAATTTTCCATAAACAGGCAACATTCTTTTGTTGTTGTTGTTGTATTTTTAACAGTCGTGTACAGTATCTTGTCAAGATGTCATCAATACAATTGCTTTGACATTTTTAGTGCAGCATTTGGAAGGCAGGCTGGGTTTTTCAGTCTGGCAAGCCAATATAAGTCAGTCTCTGATACTTAATTTCTCTATGAGATCCTTCACTTCCATTATAAACAGATCCAGCAGTTGAGAGATAAATTTCTTGGTAACAGTTTGGACTTTTTTATGAACCACCTGCAAGTTTTCTGCAAACAACATGTTTTATGGGAGCTCAAGGCAATGTTCACCCATCAAGACCTGACAGTAAGAAGTGGATGAATGAGGCCTTATCTCAGCCACACATGTAACCTTCTGTGTCCCCTGGCTTGACCTCCCTCTGCACTCATTTATGAAAATGATTCATCTTTAAAGAGCTTCCTCACTCTGCCTGGAGGCTGTAGATCTTTCTGCACTGGACTTGTGCAGGCTGAGGTTATAAACTTCGGCATGGAAGGCACACAGAGAGTCTTAATTTTGAACATTAGGGGGAAAAAATGTGTACACTCTGTACACACTTAAAGAGGCAGGTTAAAATACAGTTTAAAAAAATCCCTGTTTGGGAATACTGAGAATTTTAAAAAGGGGGTGGCTGGAAAAGTGGGTCTCTTATTAAGGTCATGATAGTTTGTTATTTATGATCAAACTATTTTTAAAACTATTTGTTGTCATTATTTTTCCTTCTTACTTTATGTGTGGATTTTTATTTTCCCCCCCCCATTATGGATGATAAGGAACATAAAATAATGCATTTCTAACTCTTATTGCTTTCTGGCTCTCAGACATTCAGATTGGAATGTACCCCAGATTCAACAACTGGGGAAAAACCAGATCAGCACAGTTTTTCATGACAAAATAATCTCTTGTAGCACTGTAAATAATAATTTTAAAAGTCAGCAAAAAAGCATTCTGTTGAATTTTTAGCAGTATTTAAATATCTGAAATACTAAACATATGTTAATGAAAAACTTCCCCATGTCTCAAGCTTATTTCTGCCCTTTCTCTGTTACAGGTAGTAAACTCTAGCTCTTCTCAGCAAACCTGAACATCTAAGATTTAGCAGTAAAAATAACCTTTAAAAAATAAAAGCTGATGTCAGCTTCTGAGTTAAGTTACGTGTTCAAGTTTCTTGAGTAGAATACTTTTCATATTAGTTTAGGATTTGTCTCCTGTATATAAACAAGCTACACAAACTGTAATCCAGAATGCTTGATCATCCATGCATGGAAAAAACCAACTCCCACCTATTCTGGGATATCATTTAAGCCTGAGCTCATTTATTCAGCTGGGCAGAAGCTGGGTTAAAGCCTGATTTCACTTTACTTGGAGGTGAAACCTCTTATTGGGGCAGGCTTGAACAAAAAGTTCCTCCAGCACAGATAGTCCCTGCACAGAGTCCTTTTCACATTTTCTTTCCTGAGATCCAGGCAAACCTTTCCACCACTAACGCAGCAAAGAGACACAGAGCCCAAGAGAATTTAAGTTGAGAGCCCTTGAGCTGTGCCCTCAGAAGGATGTAGGTGAGGGCAGATGGAATGGTCATGCTCATATGTGTTGAAGTTCTCTGTGGGAATACAGATCTTCAGGTTGGATAGACCCAGCAGCCAAAATATAGGATTTGATGAATAAGACAAATCCCTGGAGATCTTTGTTGTGTTTGTTGTGAGATGCTGGATGTGGGGCTGAGACCAGAATACTCCTATGGAAAGTGTCTGCCCTCACTGACTTGATATTTACAGTGATCATTGTACCCTCCACAAGAATTTACTCCGTGAAGCAAGAAAATTCTGGTCAGCCTCACAGCCTAGCATGGAGGAACATCTCAAGGAGAAATAAAAACATTACAGGAATACCACTGTTACCTCCTAACTGGGTACTATAAATCCTGGAAATTCGCAGCTGATGTTAAAACCCCAGAATTTCTGCCACCCCTGTCATCCCTCAGTATGGAAAAGAAGCTCCCCCATAGAACCTCTGCTCTGAAGTGATGCAGTGAAGTACACACGCCGTTCTGAGGGAGTGTTTACTGTTCCAGAGTAAATAGGGCACGCAATACATCTGTGTGCTGCAGCACTTTTTAGGCAGTCATAACAACAATACCTCTCACTAGCTGATAATTCCAAAACTCCTGCTGTCTTTTTTTTTTTCTCCTTACATGACTGAAGTTTTATAGACCTTGTTTTAACTGTAATCTTGGATATTAAATAAAATTAAATACCATTAAATACCATTGGTTCTGGTAAGAGCATTGGCCATTAGCTCAGAGAAGTTTTGTTACTCTCCCTGATTTATGCCCCAATGTATTTATACAGGGCACTTCTATAATCCTTTGTTGCTGAGCATTTTAAAGTCAGCAAGCTGTGCTCAGACATGTTGCATCGATGTGGCACCAAAGACACCAGTGAATAACTGATATGTCTGTGTAGGATAACATGTTGGGGTGCAGTGAGGTGACCTGGGACCCCACAAATGACTGTCAGCTCTATTCTGGTGCTCAGCACAGCTGGGGCAGCTGGATGTGGGCGCTCTGTGCTTTGACCCTCTTGTGAAGCAGATTCTCTGTCTCTCTGATCATTCAAGCAGCTCTTATCTACATATCACTTAATATACAGTCATAATATATATAGGCTTTCTGTGTTTATGCACATCCAGAATATCCAAGTGAAGCTGTCACTAAACATCCAATGCAAGTTGCTTCTCCCAGCTCCATAAATCACCAAGGAGCTTTAGAAATTTTTTCTTGAAATCTGGTGAAGCTGAAGATACCTTGGGTGGGGTTTGTTGCTGGGTTTTTTGTTTAGTTTGTGTTTTTTGCAAAATCATTACTGCGTCTAAATCTCAGGATCTTATTGACGAGTCTGCAAATGCCACCACTTGACTGGGGAAGCCTGGTTTATTTACCAGCCATCTGTCATTAGTCATAGCTTTGAGGGTTACTAGTTGAACTCAGAAGTCTTGTGATTGTGTTCATGGTACTTTGTTTGGCGTATTTAATACGCTTAAGAAGAGGGAACATTGAATGTATTTGATTCAGCCATTTCCTGGAGAGAGCTGATTTTCAGCTGGAGGGAGGGAGGGACAGAGATAGACAGACAGCAGAGCTCTCATGTGTAAAAGGTGATAAACAGCCTGACAGAGGAACAAGAAGGTTGACAGCTTTAGCAGATCAAATGTATCTTAGTTGTGCTAAGTAAACTTAACTGATTCAGAGAGGCTGCAGATATTAAAGATCATGGATACCCATGAATAAGGATTAAAGCTCTTACTCTTTTCTATTCTAAACTATTTCAGCTGGTTTGTCATTGGCATGGCATCAAAGATCTACATCTACCAAAGGACTTACCTATCACAGCTCAGAATTCAGTAGCTTCTCATTCTTAGGAGCTTTGCTGATATGGAGTTGCCCAATTTAGACAAGTAAGCTTCTTATGCAATGCATTGGGCATCAGGCACTTCTGAAAGGGTTTGACATGTGACAGCACAAGGTAAAACCCAGTCTGAGGGCAGGAAAGCCAAGGGTAGGTGTGTGGCTTTGTGCTCTTTTTTCTCGGAAGCCAGGTGCCCATCTCCAGATTTGAAGGCAGATCCTGCCTTTCATTCAGGTTTCACAAACTTCCTGTCAGTCCATGAATTACATCTTCAACAGCCAGTTGAAACACTCACTTGATATCTTGGAAACTCTCTTTCAGATCTTCCCATTCTTATTGGAAGAGAGGTGTGTCTCCCACTTTGATGGATTAAAAGTTAAAATTCAGGGTCATTCTGTCTTCTTTGGACGTTTCATCCAAAAGTGAAACACAGAAGACACTGGTGAACAGAGTAATCGCTGCATTTCTACCTTTGCTAGGTAAAAAGTAAGAGGTGAAAATTCAGGTCCTTCACTGCCTATTAAGAATATTGGGGCTTTGAACAGGGGTCAAAGTCAGCTGTGCATTTGTACATTTTTAAACGTATTTATGCATATTACATACTTATGTATTTTTGTATTAAAATTTAAAATTTATTTTAAAATTAAATATTATATAATTATATAATATTATATAAAATTAAAATTTATACATATTAAAAGGCCAGCTATGCATTTGATCAGTGAGCTATGGATGTTACCTGCATTAATACTTGGTTTCTATATCTTCCTACCTCTTGTTTTTGGTTTCCTCACAGCCACTGAGAGCAGGTTTGTGCCTGTGCAAGGAAGAAATCAGGAGCACTACAACATCGGTGAATTTGTTACTGATTTGCAACACCTTAAGGAAAACTCTCTCTCTTCCAGAACTGGGATAGTGCTACTCAGTGGCAAATTTTTGTGCTTGCAAACTGACACACAAAGAGCCTGTGAATCACCTCTCGTTTCATGTTTCCCACTACTAATCCTCTGAGAGGTGTTTGGCAGAAGCAATGGCATGACAGAAAGGACAACAGCCACGGGGCCTTTTTTTGGGCACGGGGATACTTTCTGCCTATTTCATGTTTCACAGAATACCAAACCTGAACCATGGGAAGAAGCTGGATGGCTGCTGAATGAGTTTCCTGTGCCTGATTGCCACGCAGGCTGGGAGTTTTCACCCTAGTTTGTTTAGATAGCTGCCTCTGATCATCTCAACTTTCTTATTTATTGGCACGCTGACAGCATGCCAGTGGCAAGACAACTCCCTCCAGGAGTTCCCATCATTTGGATCACAGCTTCCTCCCTCTCCACCTACTGCAGCTATTAGGCACATCCAATATACACCTCGGCATGCATGCACTAAACTGCCTGGGTGAACCCAAGGAGCAGCCAACTTCGAATACAAAACAAGCTTCCAAATAATAATAATACCCGTGGAGCCTGAAGAGTTGCCTTCCTTGCCCAAAAGGCTTTTTAGGGGTTCTGGGAAGGGAAAGGAATGGCTTTTGAAACCCAGGTTAAATCCTGCAGTGGAGATTTTAATTTTTGAGCTGCCTCCGTGCTTTTGGGGTGCTCAGTTTTGGGCACCTGCAATGGCCCTAGAGCTAACCTTCCTCTTCAGCTGTTAGATCCCATGGCATGGGGGTGTTCATCCAGCAGCCAGAGCTCATTTTTGCAGTGGCTCTCTGGTTCCTCATCACCAAAGTGTTAATTTAGCCCACAAAAATGGCTAAGCCTGCGGGACTCAGGGGCTGGCTAACAAGGGCTTTGGCCCGTGCAGATGCAGGAATATTCCAGTGCAGGACAGGACTTGTTCCCTGCACTAACGCTCCTCAAACCCAGCTGCTAATATATGGTAATAAGAAGGGGATATTCTTCCCTCCTCTCAAATGGACAGGCTATCAGGTGGAGCATCAGGCAGTGCTTTCAGGATGGAGGCACTTTTCCTCAACTTTTTTCCACTTTTCCTCATTACCAGGCAATGTTCTAGTTGAGGAGGCACTGTTAGGCTTGCCAAGTGCCAGAAGTAACAGGAATAAAAAACTTGGGGGATTTCCCGGCCAATTTTCACGTAGTCAAGCATCCCAAATGTGTGTTTCTGCTTCTGAATCACTAGCTGTTTAGTACTGGGGTGGTTATTTAGACAGCCCAGAGAGCTGAAGAGTTGAGAGAGACACCCCACTTTTTTACACAAGCCTGCCCATGTCACCAACTGGAGTGTGAGGAAGAGAGGTGTCTCTAGAGCCCGCTGTGCCCTCCTCTCTTGAGTCTGCCAGAAAGCTTCAATTTTCTGTACCTTCCAGGCAGAAAATTGGGAAGCTAAAGTGCCTAAAAATAAAAGAGTTTAGCATTACACTCATTTTCAGATTACTTACTGGTCTAAATAGAGAAAGAGCATTTAAAGTGAATAGTATGGTGTGGCCATCACTTGATCTGGTCCCTGAATATGACAGCCGTGTGAAACAAGGGCATAAAAAAAGCTGCATCAGCTGTACAGGGATCCATCTAACACATGTACCTCTTTCTGACAGGGGCCAGGACTTAATACATGCTCGGGGAAAAGTAAAATAGCAAAGTGAGGCTTCCTCAGAGCACTCGCACAACATCTTGAGATTTGCATTGCAGTGTCTTCCGGAGCCAGAGGTAATGTCTTTGTATTTAATAGCTCTTGAAGAATTTTTCTTTCATGAACTTGTCCAGTCCTTTTTGAACCCATGTAAATTTACAGCATCCACAACATCCTGTGGCAAGGAGTTCCACGGCTTAATTATACATTGTATGAAGAATCATTTCCCTTTGTTTGTTTTGAACCCGTCTCCTCCATGTTCCATTTGATGTCCCCTCACTCTCGTTTTGGAAAAGACGGAGAACAATTGCTTGTCATTTCCATGCCTCTTTGATTTCATAGATCTCTGTCATCTACCCCTCATTCACAACCTGGTCCTTAATGAGCAATCTAAGGTTATCACACCGACTCTTGATTGCTTAAAATTGTTCTTCCCACCTAATGGGAATCCATGCTGGGCAGAGAGAAGTGAAAGGGTGTTTAGAATCAGGAAGAATGAAATGTCTGGGTGGATTTGTACTATCAGCAACCATCACCATTTACAGGGAACAATCTTTGATCTGTGGGTACTTGGGAAATTCCTCTCAACCATCTGTCTGAGGAATTATGAAGGAGTTCCCTGTCTTGCAAGTACACTGCAAAAGCAATCAGATGGTAACACCACATCTAAATCTGCTTATCAAAACCACTATCAGGAAGAGATGACAAAAATATACTGTATGTTTACCAAAAGATCAGTTCTCTTTGTTAACTTTTGGTTCAAATTATATAGCCAGTAGACACTTAACATGTTATCTCCTTGAGATATCAGAGATATTGTATTACAACATTACAGAGAGCTTTATAGACTAGTGACAAGAAGCTGAGAGTTTCTCAACTGACATATAATTATCTAATGTGCTCGATGTGCCAAAAATTGCTACTCTACATGGGCGAACAGAAAGCACAGAAAGAGAGACAGAAAATACCTGAAGGAATTGGGAGGAAGGTGGAAAAAACCCATCCTTTTTAGCATGAATTGTTTCTCAGAAAAAATATCTCTGGAAAATAATAAATCCCCATTGGTTTAATAATTATAATTTTAATCTTTAAAAGTGCTCTCAACCTATATTAAGCATTAATTAATTGCTAAAATCTGACCTGGTTCACTTTCAGAAAACCAAACTATTCATTCGTTCTGAGGCTCACAATCTAGAAGGAAGTTCTGACAGCAGAAGTTGAGCCTGTGTCCAGACAATTTCAATCTTTGGGGTCTTTGGGGAAGCTCAAGGTAGGGGAGGGAACACCTGAAATATTCAGTGTTGGGACAAGTGGTTGGGGCAGTTTAACTCACACTGGTCTGTTTGTGCAGTTGCGTTTGCGACATCAGATGACGGCGTGTTCCTGCCTGGCTCCTGTGATTTGCTCCCAGGTTATCTCAATCTCACTAATTGCTGTCCCAAAGATTTAGCAAGATTCCAAGAAACAGTTGGAGGCTTTTCCAGGTGGCTGGAGAAAGGACGGGGAAGATACATTTCTTTCTTTAAACTTTGCAAAATTAAGAATAGATATTCAATAAAAGCGAAGATGAGTAGGTTGTTCTTCCTTTTCATGTAAAGGACTATTATCTTTTCGGATGCATTTGAACCCAGTCATTGGTAGAGAAAATATCATATTCTATATGATATAGAAAAATATCATATTCTATATGATATCCAGTAGGTCAATGTTTATAACCTTGCAGCAGTCTGACCTTAACACTCATCAGAATAGAGTGAACATGAGACCCAGATTCTCAGAGGTATTCAGACATGTCTCCCTTTTTAATCTGTACACTTGAATACATTCTGAGATCTGTGCACAGATATTATGGATTATTTTAAAGGAAAAACAATGGTCAATTTTTTTTTTTTAAGATGAGTTTAAACAATCTAAAATCTAAAATGATAATCCAAACTTTTTACTTAATGGCAAGTTGTTGCAGAGATAAATGTTATTTTTCTATGCCTGGAAACTTATTTACTGTCTGCAATTCTATCCCTATCCAATGAACCTTCCTTCCAATTTTGATACATCGGACGGTCCCTGCTCCTCATTTAACAAAATCAATTCATGTAGTAGAGACATATACAAGAACCTGACATGTCTCTCATGAGAAAATTTCTCTTTATTCAGTATTTCCCTGTTCTTTCCTTGTCTTTATCCCAAAGGAGGGACTGATTTTCATTGCCTGCCTTCTGCTATGACCGCAGCCTTTCTGGAGCAGGTCCTTTCTTTTTCTTCCATGTTTCTTTGCTCTTCTGAGCAGCTCACAGTGATCCAAGTTGTTGTTTTTTTTTTGACATCCCTAAGTTTTGTGTGACTGCTGGACTGCTAAGTCTACAACTCCTAAACATTGCACACATAGACACAGTAAATCATAGTAACAATTAGAACACCTGAGTTCTTAGAAATTTCTCATCCTTACTTACTGTTGGAAAAAAAGAACTCTAATTACCCAACATCTTAAGATATAAACTTGCTTGTCCATGGCTGACTCCTCACTTTTTGTTTTTATTCATTTTTCTTTCTTTCCATTTTTCTTTCCCAGGCATGCAAGATTCTGGTAAATTGAATTCAGTAGGTTTTTCTCCAGCTGTTTATCTGTCTTCTACTCATTTCAGTTAAATCAGGTGTGGGTAAAATGATACCTTTCTCCCTTGTAGATAAAAATGAATCAACTTCTTGCTTTGCTTATTAGGCAAGAAAAAAAAAAAGAGGGAAAACCAGATTGCATCCTAAACTGCAACTTTTCCCTTAATTACAACTTGAGAACGAAATAAATTCAGCTGCTAGGCAGACAATTATCTTCCTGTGAAATTTTTTATCTTCATTAGCGTTAATGTGCTTTCTGTGTGTCGGACCACCTGCTTTTCAGAAGTCCCATAAAAGTGTTTCTTAAGGGCCCAGCTCTACCCAGCCTGTAGCTGAGTGAGCTGGAGGGAGTGAGGTAGACCTTCTACTTACATGATGCAATTGCCAAGCAGAACTGCAGTTCTCATCCTCCAGGGCCAACATACCTCACAGGAATCACAGAAAAAGTAAGTAGGAGCCTTGCTGCATGGTAGGCTGCAAAAGAAGGAATCTGAGACAGCTCTGATTCCTGTTTTGGCAGAGAGTCATCAAGAATTTGGGGTGGTCTGTGACTTACACATATCTTTATTTCCCAAACCTTCACATATGTGCTTTGCAAGGCCTCCTGTTGTTTAATATGACTACTGAAAATCAGTTCTATGGCTCCAGCGTGGAATTTTGAGTAAAACGTGCAGGAAAAATTGAGCTTTTTGTTGCCTCATGAATGTCTGGACATCTAACCAGATTTTCTATGACAAAAGGGCCAACACAGATGTAGGGAAAATGCTTTGCACCAGAACCTCTTTCGGACCTCTCAAACTTTAATTTGCAGGGTGAGGTGGGAAAAAGGAAATTGTGGCTGCAACACGCCAGTCTGGTGGATTCCCCCAGTCCCTCCTGGCAGGGACTCTCCAAAAACGTGCTCCTTCTTGTTTACTCAGTCATTGCTCCTGCCCTTGTTTTCCAGCAGGGAGGAAGGGAAAAGGAAAGGTAATGTGACCTTTGGTATTTTGAAATAACATGATAACTATGCACATCTTCAAAGGACATGGCTGTTGAAGAACAGCTGGGGATGGTGGTGGGAACAGCCTCCCCCTGACATTCAGGCCTGGTGGAGGAACCAGAAGAACCTGCAGAGCTCGTGAGAAGCAGTGGGGAAAACTAGGAGTGGCCAGAACAGCCTCATTGTCCCCTTTCATTATATCTGAGATTGACCTTTATTAGTTGCCTCTGGGTATGGAATGGGCTGAGCTGAAGCTCTTCAGAGGAGTAGAATCCAAGCACCCATGCAAAGCATGGAAAAGGAGGAGGCAGGGTGAAGAGGAAAGCCAAAGGGAGATTGCACTGAGTGCTGATGTTCTCCCTTGAGGGCCCTGACTAACCACTGTAGGAGCTGAGCACGCTTTTGAGCACTCAGCTTTCCAACATCTGGGTAGAACAGGAAAAGATCACTCCTGTTCGTGTGAAACAGGAATGGTAAAGCAGAAGACATCTGAATGCCCCTGAGGATGATGGTCAGAGAAATTAAATTCTAATTATCGACCAGAATCACTGCTTAATGAAAATTGAGGGTTTTTTCAAACACCAGCTTTTCTGGAGGTGGGGAGAAGAGAAAAATGAGACAATCTGAAAGAACAATTTTGATTCTTGGAAAAAAAAAAAGTTATTTCTCATTGCACACAAAATAATTTTTAAACAGACTACTCAAAAAATACAAATCTACAGCAGAGATAGAATAAACAAGAAGCTGAAAGCATTTGACTGAAGCCGACCATGAAGGAAAAAATAGAAAGATAAGTTTGTGTCCTCAGCAGATCTTGTAAAACATTGCAAGATGTTGCCTGGCAGAGGGGGTGGACCAGATGATCCGCAGCGATCCCCCCAACCCCATAAATTCTGTGATTCTGTGGTCACCACCAGTACTGATAAGTTCCCTCAGCATTGTGAATGTGCAAAATTTTTGAATGTTAAAAAAAAAAGCTGTTTTTTATGAGATGACATAGGTATGGGGGTTTTGGTCAAAGAAAAGATTCCCAAATAAATATCTTCTGCTGTGGGTTAAGAAACGTCTGTGTTAAAAATTGAGATAATTTTTAACTCTAGTCTAGGGAAATTCTTCATATGATCCTTTTATTAATATTGATCTCATAGACAGTGTTCTCTGAACAGAACCCGAGATTAATGACAAGATTATATCTCATAATTAATTCTGAGTGTGTGACAGGGATCTTCAGATTCAGCAGCAATATATTTTGGGTCTCACCTCTCTGTAGTCCTGAGAAAGGCTGGAGGTTTGTTTAGTGAGTCCACCACTTCCTTCTGAAGCACAGAAAAGAAGATGAAAGGAGCCTTGGCTCCATCCAACAATGCTCTCCTGCTTCTTCTTCCCTGCCCTCCACACATTGCTGAGTGCAGCTGGAACAGGGAAGGCAGGTGGCTGCCAATGTTTGCTGCTTAAACTCACTCAGCAACAGAAGGGTACTGCTTCCCGGCACATGTGGAGCTATGGAATGGCTATTTAGCTGGGAGGAGGGAGCAGTGGTTGGAAACAAGAGGCTTCTCCCCACTTGTTTTGAGGAAAATATAAGCATGGCTGGTCTACTGTGAATAGGGGTGTCAAGGATAACCTGGAAACTCAGCCTAAATATGTGCATTAAAAAAAAGAAACTCAGCCTAAATATGTGCATTTAAAAAAAATATCCCACAAAGCCAAGTGATGTTAATGTTTTAAAACAATGCATTGGATTTAGAAAGAGAAGAAAAGGGCGTTTAAATAACATTTTACTTCGCTGTAAGTGAAGAAATCTTATTTGCTGTAAATGGGACTTACTTTCAGTGTAAAAAGAAATTGGTAACTCAAAGTCCCCTCAGCACTGGGCTTGCTGATATGAGGTTCCTGCATCTCCCTTCAGAGCACCTGCCATGACCTGCAGGCACATTCAGGTCCTCTGAGATTAGGGATGGACACTTTGAAAGTGGAGAAGCATCACTTTGCTCTTCCTGCTAACGCCTCCAGCGCTGCTGTCCTTCCCTCAGGGGGGTGTAGTGACCTCTGAGGTACAACTTGGGCATCTTGGGCTACAATTATTTGGTAAGAGTGATCATAAAAAAGGAGCATGCACCACTCTATCCTTGCACTCTCACGCTGGCATGCTTTACCAATGTGAAGGGATGAAGTTTTACAAACAGGAAGGAATGAAGTTTTAAAAACATGAAGGAATGAAGTTTTACAAACAGGAAGGAATGAAGTTTCACACCAGCCCTGGGAGGTAGGGAGCAGACCCTTACAAAGGAGCAAGGCTCCAGCTGGGAGAGGTGTCAGGACGGAGGTTTGTTTCTGGGGAAAGGTAATCACTGTTTTGGGAAACCTGACAACTGCGCCGGGAGGAGAAGAGGCTGATGGTGCACGGGCGTGTGGAGGCAAGCTCCCTGCTGACAGGGGAGAGCTCCCAGTGCTCAGCCAGCCCAGCCATCAATCATGCTGAGGCCACAGGAGCACCGCCAGCGCTCGGCGACCAGACAGAGGCGGCACATGATGCAATGGGCACAGGTGTGCAGCCGGCACCGGGGAAAGGCAGCGGGGCTTTGCATACATAACGCGCCTTTTCCTCTGAAGTTCTCGAGGCGATTTGCAAGCATTAATTAATTCTTGCAACGCCCAGGGATGGTAGGCAAGGCAGTGTCACTGGCAAATTAATTTCATAGGTAGTGTCTTTGATATCACACGCTCATGCGCTCGCTGCGCGGGATTTGATGTGTTACATTATTTCCCCAACGCACCTGCTGCCCTTCAGCTCTTCTGCGCAGCATCCTGGATGAAATTATTATTATTTCCATTATTATTATTGCTGTCGTTACTATTATTATTAGCTTTATTACGGCGGGGCTGGTGCTATGAAGTGGATACCTGCATCCGAAGAGAAAGTCATTGCCCCAGAGAGCTCATAACCTAAACGGGCGAGATCCGTGTTTGTGCAAGTCTGTGCTCGCTCTCCAAGAATGTTGGCTGTAAAATACCTCAGTGAAGTTTGTGCTGGGATTGACAAAGGTTGGCCTGTCTGCTGGGTTTTTTTGTGCAGCTCTGCATTTAATCTGTGTTATGGGCTGACTGGGCATGAAGATGTTCTGGCTTAAATATTTCCAGAGCTGTGAGAGGGTGGTGCAGCCCTCGAGAGCTCCACTGGCAGGGGTTGACATCAAGCAGATGTGATGTCAATATGGATAATTGAGTATATAGAGTGGCTTTTGTCAATAAATGACAGTCTCATACAAAATTATCAAAATTAAGTTTTGGGTTTCATTTCTTTTTCACTTTCAGAGTGAGCTTAAATGGAAAAGGAGCGGGAAAGGATGAAGATAAATTTTTCATAGTAATTGAAACTAGCAGGATATAGAAATTTATCAGCCAGATCTATCTAAAATTTACTGGCCTTGGGAACAGGCAAATTACTGATTGAATTTTACCAGTCCGGGGAATTCTGGACATTTAATAGCATGCCTCAAAGCTTTTTACTTCTTTTCTCCTCTCTTTTCTTCCTGTTGATATTTGCTTTTTTGCTTTTTTTCCCCCCCTTTATTTTTATTTTTTTTTTTTAATCCATTCTCCAGTCAGGTGATCCCAGCTAGGAGATACAGATTGCTTCCCTCAGATGGCCTAAGGCATGCATAAAAAAATCACTTCCATTCAACAGGATATCTAACCTCCTCATGTGTACTGATATATCAGTGCTTTTTTATGTGTGACATAAATATTTACCTACTGGATAACAGGATGCAAGTGCCATGGTTTGCAGCATTGCAGTGCTGACCTTCAGTCTGGAATTCACGTTGTTTCTTCAGTAATTTCTATTGCAGGTTAACCTTACACTTTGTCTTTTCTATCTGTGCCCTGGGGAATGGCAAGTAGTCCAATGTCAGTTCCAAGCAATCTGGATTTTGAGTCACATCTCTTTGGAAATTCTGTTCTGTTTATTGGGCCTGAAACTTTAAAGAGGAAAGAGACCTGATAGCATCATACCCATAGTGTAATTTCATTAATTTATCACATGATATTCTGAGATCTGCTTGAGTGCTGATGGTGTCACGGCCTTTGGGGCAGGTCCTTGACTTGGGAATTGAATTATGGCAAATTTATTTTTTTTCTGTCATTATAGATTGGTTGATATTGTGTGTAGATCACAAATGATACAGGTGTGAGTATGCTCCCTTGTGGTAAGCCATTTTGTTGTCACACCATTTCCTCCATTTCTTTCAAAGTTCATGGTGAAATAATTTGTTTTCTAATAAAGATTGTATCAGTCACACTCTGTGATGATCCTTCAGTGTGATAAGCATTTTGGCAGGGCATTCCATTAGCTCAGGCAAGAAAAGGAAGCAGAGATGCTACTTTTTTTTTTCTCACCAATAACATTGTGCTGGGAATACCCACCAAGCTCTGGAAGACCCAGGTTTAATCCCTCTTCTGCTTAAGGGGATTTGAACTTGTCTCTCCACTTCCCTGACTGCCCTAACCACTAGGGTAAAGAATATTCTAGGGCAGGGCATTCTCAGTTCCTCATATTGAAACCATTTCACTTTGCATAGGTTAATTAAATATTCATGGGAACAGGAAGATGGCAAAGCTATGCAAATGACTATGTATCTTCGTGGTATAGTCTTTCATTTGGGAGCAGAGGGCCTGGCTTCCATTATCCACATCAATGAATACTTAAATGAGAAATACAAGAAACATTCATAGAAGCAGGCACAGGAACTGAGGACTTCCCCTTCCAGGTGAATACTAACCACTGAACTAGAAATCATTCTCCCCATGACACAGGAAATAGTGAAATGTATTATACAAATAAAACTGCTCCAACAAGAGAACTTTAGACTGGTCTGTCTTGAAACCTTGCACTGTGAATATTCACCCATAACTTGAGACTTGGGTTCAAGTTCCTTGAGAAGAAGCTATGAGCTTTAATTACCAAGGTGTGTACAGTCCATCCCTGGTTAAAAAAAGGGCATTGCCACTATTTCTTGCTCTTGCTTGCCTGCTTAATTTTTTATGCCTTTTTTAGGTGATCAAAGGGTGGTTGTGTTGATGAAGGGTATATTTATTTTGTACAATGTTAAGCACCAGATTTGGATGTTGCCTTTTTTGGTTGAGTCAGAAGGATAGCTGATTGCCTTCACATGCCTGACTGTAGTGGCTTTCCCACCTCTGAACAGATCGTGCTGCTGAAGGGAAACTTGTGTTGTTTCTAATTTCATTGTATGGGGACTCACCACTTGTCACTTTGGTCAATGACATTCCCACCAATTTCCAATTAAACCTCCTCTTCATCAGTCCTAGTGAGACTGAAGTGAGCTTGGGAAACTCCACTGAGTAGAATTGCAGATGAAGAAGGAAGAAGAACATTTAGAATGGGTTTATTGGATATGCACGTCAAGGTTTTGATGGAAGAGGTTCCATGAGGACACCAGAAGCTGCATCCATGTTGGACAGAGCCAGTCTGGGCTGCCTCCAGGACAGACCTGCTGCTAGATAGAGGTCACATTGGTAGTGATAATATATTTAAGCAAAAAATGCTGCACAGGAGATGGGAGAAAATTAAAAAAAGAGAAATAAAAAAAAAAAAAAGAGAGACGCTCCTGCAGACACCAAGCTCAGTGAAGAAGGAGGGGAAGGATGTGTTCTCCTCTCCTGCAGTCCATGGAGAAGGCCATGGTGAGGAAGCTGTCCCCTTGCAGCCCATGGATGTCTTCAGTGGAGCAGAGATCCAACTGCAGCTGGAAGAGGACCCAATGTAGGGGGATATGTGCCTTGAAGGAAGCTGTGGAGAAGCCATGCTGGAGCAGACTCCAGGCAGGAACTGCAGGCCATAGAGAGGAGTCCACACAGAGCAGGTTTCCTGGCAGGACATGTGAAACCTTAGGGAACCATGCCAGAACAGTTTGTGAAGAACTGCAGCTCATAAGAAGGATCCGCACTGGAGAAGTTCATAAAGGACAGAAGCTCATAGGAGAGACTCCACACTCAAGCAGGGCAAGAGCATGAGAAGGAAGGAGCAGCAAGGATGAAGAGCTGTGAACTGATCCCAACTGCTATTTGGTATCCACTTGGGCCACTTTGAGGGAGAAGGGGGAAAGATGTTTTTCGTTTTGTTCTTATTTCTCATTTTCCCTCTCTGATTATTTGGCAATAAGTTAAAGTAATTTCCCTAAGTTGAGCCTGTTTTGACCACAATTGTAAGTGATGTCCTTGTCCTTATCTTGACCATGAGCTTTTAATCATATTTTCTCTTCCAGTCCTGTTGAGAAGGGAGTGTGATAGGGCAGCTTGGTGGGCACCTGGCAGCCAGCCAAGGTCAGCCTACCACAAGGATTTTGTCACATCTCACTCTAATTATTTACACCAAAGTTGGTCTCATCTGAGCTAATCTGGGGTTTACTGTCAGTTGGTGGAGAGAAACAAGATTTCCAAGAGACAGTTCCATCTCATCATGACGGAGACATAAATACAAAGCAGATGAAACTTATCTTTCAAGCCCTTGTTGCTCTGTGGACAGTGAAGGAAGCCTAGAGTGTCTAACACAGATGCAGGTACCTACATCATAGCTGCCAAGAGTTCAGAAGGTGGCTCCTTCTCCTCTGTTTTACTGTTTCACCAAGATTCATTTGTGGTCTGTGGTTCTGCTTGCCCTGGAGACTTGGGATGGTGCTACATACACCCAGTGGCAGAAGAGCTTTGTAAAGGGGAAACAGGATGCAGTTCCAAGCAGTGCTGAGTCCCAGCCTGATGCACAGAGCACTGGTGGTACTACCCCAGAGGCAGAAGCAGCATTGATATTTCAGTCAGTTGCTGGGGTCATATCAGAAGCCCTCAGAAAAACTCAAGCGCAGAATGACACTGATACAACCATACTGTAGAGTGAGCCTGTTCACACCCAGCTGAGGTGTCTCTTCCTCTTCTTTTTTACTGCAGAGGTACCAGAAGCTTTAGGACACCTGGACCTCACTGACAGCTGGATCTCAAAGGCACCCAGGACATTAATCTGTTTCAAAGAGCAGCAGTTATTTTCCCTCATCTCTGTGTGGCTTTTGGGATAAGTGGTTGCAGACACATATCAGTGTTTGAGAAGATACAAGCTAAAAGGAAACAAGTGTCATGTCCATTCTTTGCATCTTTATATAATTCTTATTCTTTGTTTTAATTAATAGCAGATTTATTTAATGAAACTAAAATATGCTCACATCTGGCTTTAATCCCTGTACTTTCCTCGGTCAGTAGACCACACTTCTGCATTTTCATGAAAACGTGAAGAATGAGGATGAAGCCGAGCACACTGATAATGCTGTTTCATCTGGCTTCCCAAAGGCACGATGCATCATTTCAGATGTTGCAAAGCTGAGTCACTGACACTGATGTGACTAATCTTAACGATGTGCTTTGATTCCATAATGTGTCGCTGTGAAGTTTGACATGTTTGATACATTCATCTCAGCATTCCAGGGGAACTTTCTGTTCCCACAGTGAACCTACTCGCTGGGAAGACAAATTGTCTCTGGGGGAAAAAACATCCCAGCCCAGCCCTTGAATCACACTAGCTAATTTTCCTGTAAATTTGTCTATGGACCAAATTTTGCCCTCATCAGTGGGATGCAACTTTCACTGAATATACTATTCATGTATCCAAAGGCAAAATTTGTTCCCATCTATCAATCTACCTACTATTTTATCTACTATCTGTCTGCTTAACTCTATTAATTAGTTAATGTTTGTAAAACACTCAAAAGATGTAAAGCCCTATAGAAATGCTAAGTATTATAATTATTGTTATCTGACTGCTGTATCTCTTTACCTATCTAGCTATCTACCTTCTCTATCTATTATAATAACAATAATACTTAACACTTATATAGTGTTCTTAATCTTCAAAGTACTTTACAAACATTAACTAATTAATCTAATCTAGTCATCTTGCAAACAACTCTTTTAACAAACCAGTGGTTGTTTCTGTAAAATAAAATTCTTTGCAAAAAGAAGAATTGTACATTGGGGGGGTTATTTTGTTCAGGTTTGGCTATGATAAGGTAATAAATATGTATAAAAGCAAAGCAGCGAGAGGATGGATGAGAAAAGCTCCATCACTAGGTAAGACAGAGCTTATAACACGTTGCAGTTACAGACCATGAAGACATCTCCTGGTCAGCTTATTCCTGAATTCTGTGCTGTCTTAATCTTAATATAGAAGCTTCCTGCTACAAAAATGCAATTTTTTTCCTTGTTTCTTTATAAAGAGACATGAAATTTTCTACAAATTTCCTTTTTCTAGATTATCCTCCAACCAGGAGCAAGGCCAAAGTTGTCAAATGGAACAGCTCAAGCTGAGCTCTTTAGCCCCACATCTGCAAAGAAACTTCAGCAACTTTTTTTGTCCTTAGAGAAACTGCGGTGATGGTGACACAGAAAATTTCAAATTGTACATAAGGACAACGGGGCAAGGAGTCTAAAATCATTGAGAGGAAGAGACCAGCTTACTTTTAAAACAAATGCACCCTGGATAGCTCCACAGATCTTCATCTAGCCTTACATTGGCACTGAGAAAATGCATTTTCAGGGGCAGCATTCTGGAGGTGCAAGGTGGAGATCAAGAAGCACGTGAAGGGTTTTTCGGGTTACCTTTGTGCTTCTAAACAAATGAAGGTCACACACTCAGATCAAGCACTGCTTGACAATGGTCACTCAACGGCCTGACTTGGTTTTAGACTGGAATTTTCAAGATAAATCTTCTATGGAGAGCGGTAAGAGAGCTGTCCTGTGCCATTTGGGCTAAGAATCAGCCCTGGCTCTCTTACAGTTGAGATGGGAGGTACAGACATAAAGCTTATCCAGACTTTATGTGGCTTACAGCACCATCAGCAGCAGAGAGAAGAAAATGAAACAAAATCAAATAGAAAAAAAGATTCTGTTTTCCACTTGATTAAAGGGTAGACTTTATCTTACGTTGTTTCCTCTCTTTGTTTCCTTCTGTTGTCTCCTTCTCCTTCTTTCTCCTTCTCCCTTCTCCCTTCTCCCTTCTCCCTTCTCCNATTCCTCACATCTCTTCTTCCAGCAGCTAAGTTAACATAAATTATATTTCCTCCAACTAAAAAAATCAAGAAATTTTTATATTGCGTTCTAAAGCTCTCTTGCAGCTATGGATAATTTTTTCCAGGTATAAGCTCAAAGCACAACTTCAACACTGCAAAAAATTTCAGGAATATAGCTGCCTTTTGCGGAACAGCCTGGATAGAGCTGTCATCCTGCAATAGGTATGCTTTTTAATGAAAAATGAAACAAAACAAAACAAAAAAAGGTCATTCAAGGCAGCGACACAGGGCTGAATTCAGGTTGTACATCATCCACCCTGTCATCCGGAATAGAATGGAATATTGAGTTGGAGCAATTACAGGCAAATCAGGCTTCCAATACAATCAATGCAATGAGCAGATGTGGTGTTTGTGTTACAGATTCACAGAAGATGATCTGAATGTGGTTCCTGTCAGTCAGGCATGACAGCCAGCTAGGCTGAAATCCAGGTGATAGGGGCTCAGCCATGACTCTCCGAGTCACCTTGTACACAAGACTGACTCTAACCCCGACCTTCACATTTTATTTTTTCTCTAGCAGGGCACTTCATAAATACAGGGCTTTGATGGTCTTAAATGCTATACCCAGCAGGGCTTGAAAATGAAATTGTGGAGTTGAAGCTATGGTTGCAAATGAGAAACAAGTAGTTAACATCTACTAATAAGAGGTGCATTGAGGTGCAAGGCATATAGAAACCTTTAATTAAAGGTTGAGGTTGGGAAAAAAAAATGGATTAGGAATCTGGGAGACTGGCTAGAAAGGGTGAAGATATCACCAAATGTTTGCAAAACATTAGACTTCTGGAACACACTTGTAGAATTGACATATCTCAAAGGTGGACAGGAGAAGCTGATGCAGAAGGGACTTGGATCCTCTTTAGAGCAGCAGTAAAGGAATTATAAATTATCTGATTTTGGATAGGTGGGATAGGGCTCCCTGTTCTCACCTTGACTCCTGTATTCACTTCAGAGTATTTTTAACAAAGTGTCTCAAATACAACTACAGCTCCTCCTCCTCCTCCTCCCACCTCCTCCTCCACTCTACTCCCTAGAAAGGTTCCTGAAATGCTTCTTAGAGAAGGGAAAAAAGCCCCCCTTCATCTGAGCACACAAAACCCCCCATGCAGAAAACCCCAAACCTCCAGGTTAGAATTCAAGGCACTTTGGAGAGCAACTGCTACCTGCTCCTCTCAGTGACACAGAGGAAGACAAGAACATGTTTTTAATTGCAAAGTCTAATGGTTATGCATGGGTCCTGTCATGCTTGTGGGAACTTGTTCTTCCCCAGCCCTCCCTCTCTTTCCCTGCTGAGACAGCCTTGCCAAAACCTGGCTTGAGAGTGGTCACAGGGAAAACACGAAGCCTTGCAGGGATTTGGGGAGTAGACACCAATCTGTCAGAGGTGTCACCAGAACTGGATACATCTGCTGATCTGTTACCACTTGCTAATTATGGATTCAGCAGCTAATTGTCATAAATCTTGGTAAGAGATGTGGAATGAGGCAGAGATTTTAAAGCAGCGTGGCCTGGATTGGTTTGCATGGGCAGGAATGATCGCCCCCGTGCCAGAGCCCTGCTGCTGTGTGATACCTCCGTGAATACCAGCATTGTTGTGAGTGCCAGTTTGCTCCCAAAAGCATTTCTAACATTCCTTTGCAGGAATGGTGAGTGTCCAGGACTGTAATACACTGACTTGTTGAAGGATTTAGTTTAATAAACCCAGGGATACTGGCAGTCACAGCCAAACAGATGTTTTACAGGATGAAATCTTGCATCCTTCATCAGGCTGTATTTCTGGTCCACACTTTGGAAAGAAAAGCACAACGGTGCCAAGCAGGATTGAGGTCTCATGCCTTGACTGTGCAAACCCACAGACTGGGCACTGCCTCAGTGAGGGTTAACACTCTTTGCATGTGATTCCGCCAGCCAGAGTTTGAACTTGAAAAGAAAGGGATTTAGCAAGTTTGATTCAGCTTTAGGTATCCTTTCCAACATTTCAGCCGTGTCTAGTTACCCACCATCTTACTCCACCTGATTTCAATGCTTCTCTGAGTCTTGAATGCTGCAGTTTGGGGTGGAAAGGGTAAAGCCAAGCCTTCGACATCTCAAAGGCATTGAATTTACTTAAATGCTGAACAACTTCTCAGGAAATCAAGTCCCTTCAGGCTATGTGCAGTTCAATATCCAAAAATAACTACTTGAAACGTTCTGTGGGCCTAAGGATCACAGGCTCTGTATTCATATGAACCAGTCTTCAGATATAAGATCAGAACTAAATTTATGTTTTTGTTTGACTGGCTTTTCCTTTGGAGAGAGTAGAGTCAAGGTTGCATGCAGAAGAAATATCTCTCTTAACAAGTAACTCTTGCTTTTCAGAAATTCAGTTCTGCTCTTTATTTCCTAGTCCTTTTCCTGTTTTCAGCCAGTTTTTGTAATGTTTTCATCAAGTCCAAGTTTTTTATCTAGACCAAGATTACCAACTGCTTTTGGAAATAAAAACTAATAACTGTCACATATTCCACTGAAATCTGCCAAATTTTCCAGGTAGAAAGACACAACAATCTATTTTAAGACTGGTTTTCACTAAAGCTGGCTGAAAACTCCACTGTGGAATGTTTGTTTATTTTCCCAGATGAAAAAGCTGATTCATAGTAATTCAAACATTTTGCTGAGATAGTTCAGTTTTGATTTAGGTGTGACAAACTTCAAGCAAGGCAAAATTAACTTCTAATGAGTAGATTCCTGCCAGGAATTAGACTTGCAAGGTGCTGTGGCCAGTTGGGAATTCTCCCCTCTGGAGCCTGTCAGCACATCAGGGTAGTGGCCATCAGGGAATGAGGAACCTGAAAATCTTTAAACGATTCATATTTAAAAGTTGCGATGTTTTTGCTTGATGGAAAAGAAGACAGATGGAGGTCAGAACAGCATTACTCAATTCTTCCCTGAGTTTCCATGTCCGTCCATCTAGTCGTCTGAAAATCAGGATCAATTGCTTTGTCAGGATAAAGTAAAAATAGGGGGTTTATTCTGAATGGGAAAGCAATTTTATACTAAAATATTGGAACCTGATCTACAGAGAATGATTTTTGCTATACAAAATACTTGCATTCTTAACAATCCATGGCCATTAAGGTGCATTAATTGATTAATTAGGAAAAGGGTTAATCCCTCTCTGGGAAATGTAAAATTACTTCTTGGGTATGAGGGGGAAAAGTTTGCTCTGTGTGTTATTAAGCACACAGATTAAGGTCTTCCTGAGTGAGTTCAGCAACCCACACTTTTTATTTCTGAAGGCAAAAGCTTTTGTGTACTGAAAGCAACTATTTATCTTGCACAAAGCAGAGATGCACATCAGCAGACACCAAAAAAAAACAAGAAACAAAATTTCACCTTCTACGAATCCAAACTTAAAAAAAGGTAATTAAAAAAAAATTTGGTTGCAAAACACCTGTTTTGAAATTTGTGCCACTGTGATTTTTCGGAAAAACTCTGAAAAGACTGTGAAATACGTTCTTTCCTTTAGAGTGAGATAACTTTTAGTTCTAATTTCACCTAAGACCTCATAGGAAATATTTTTGGGTTGACATAATGCAAGTCAACTATCCTCAGCCATAATTCCCCTTGTTTTTCGGTAGTGCATGTGGTCTATGCCAGCCCTGGAATATCAGGATTGATGCAAAATGTCGATGAACTGGAACACCAGTGATTTTCCACAATGGAATGACTCTTGTGTAAAAGCCTTATAAATAATCTCAGAATCTGGATTAAAGTAGCAGAAAGTTTAGTTTTATTGGTGCCTCCGTGCTCCATTTAGTGCCCGAGCGAGGAAAACATCAGGAAACACAAAGATCTTAAAATTTCTTGCTTTGTTCTCCCTGCTGCTCTGGGGAGGCCAAGTAAAGAGAGCATCAAAACATTCCCTGGTGCAGGTGGTTTCCTTCCAGCATGGTCACATCTCCTCTCCTGAGCATGTGTGTGTCTGGTGTGACAGCACGTGCAGGTGGCTGCACGCTCCTGTAAATCCCATCACCCACTCGCTGACGCATTCCTGTCCTCTGGATCTGGCTGGGTCCCAGCTGTGCTCCAACAAACACACACGTGCCCCAAAAACCAAAGCTGGGTCTTGTATCTTCCATGCCTGGCAATCCTCTTCCTTCCTTCTACCCCAATCCACGCCCAGCCTCCGTGGGTGATGACAAATGCAGCAGCCAGGGTGAGATGGGTGGTTTAGTTAACGATGATTTAACACTTTGTAGGCTGCTGTCCCAGGTGATTATACATTCTTTGCGTTTGTTTGGCTGGAAATATGGAAAATTAATTAGTAGCAGAAGGGTATAACTTTGCCAGCCCATTAACTGAATTATAAGTAAGTGTTTTCTTTGTCTGGCAATATCTTACCTTGTCCTTGTGCCAACAATATCTCATAACTTGGTATTATATTCTCTGAAGACAACCTTTTCAATGACTTTATTAGTGAAATACTGTAATACCAGTAGGAGAGGATTTTTTTTCCCTTCTTTCATTTTTTTTTGGTGTTGATGAAAGGGGACATAGTTACATTTCTGAAGGTCAAGTGTTTGAAACCAAAAGCTGCTTTCTTATTCCATTTTTCTTTTTATTTGTCAATGAAAAATTAGAAAAAAAATCCCAGCCAATGATGAAAAAAACTCAAGAAAACAAGAAAGAGAGAATATTTTCTAAGTCTAAATACAGTTTTTTACCTATTTTCTGATGGAAAGTAAAATACTGTGGATATCTGGGAATGAAAAGAGAACCAGATTTGTCTTCTGCCTCCAATCTTTATTTTATAGTAAGCAGCGTTGCAGCTGAGGTGTCTTCTACCTGCATATTTACTCCAGAACAAAGATTGATGCAGTCTGATATGTGTTGCATTATTAAGAAAAAAGTGAAAGACAAAAGAAGAAAACCCTCATGCCTTGCCCTAGACATGTTTTTAGAATGCTGTAATAAAGCACACAGCTCCTAATTTGCCTGATCCATTAATCAACAGAGCTGCAGTCACATTATCTTTCCTCCACTTAGACCCTAATGCTTGGTCAAGGCTTCTCCCATCACTTCTGGAGGTCTATAAACCCAGTGTGCCTTGGATGGCAGGTGGGAGCTGAAGATATCTTCTCTTGACTGCCCTGTTTCTCTGGAGCAGGGGTTTTCTGGCTGCTGGATGTTAAGCTGCTCATGCTTCTGGCCACTGGTGTAAAATGCAACTCATGGGAACCAGAGGTGGGTTTTCAACATGACAAACGTGGGCCAGGCAGAACATGAGGAGCTGAATGGATGTATTGCACATTGTCTCACAGAACCAGGGAATGGTCTGAGAGGATGTCTGGGACATCTCTTGCTCTGCTGCTGTGCAGAGGCACACGCTGTTCATCAGGCTCTCTGCTGCAAATCGCCCACGAGTACCTGCCTGCTTTCAGAATTAATCAGCCTTGACTTGGAAGCACTTTCATCTGCATAAACTTTCTTTCCCCCACCCCCTTTCCCTTTCTTGTGCTGAGACAAGGTACCGTGGATGCTGCAAGTACAGGAGGTGCTGTCTAGACACCCAGAGCATCTCTGTGGACATGAGGCTTGCTGCGCACAAAAGGCGTTGGCACAGGAGGCTGTTGGCAGGCTCATCTCCCACTCCCTGGGCCAAGGCTCCAGCCACAAAAACCATGTCTAGTCAGTTGAATGTGCTTTCAAATGTCAACAATTGGGCTGATTAGTAAATGCAAGAAAAGATCTTGACTGGGGCAAAACCCAGACGTGTCTAAGGGAGAATTTGCAATGGGTTTTGGCAAGCTGGTCCATGCAGAGTTTGCTGAGTTTTCTTGCATTGCAGCAGAAAGTGATCCAAATTCCTCATTGCTAGTGGATCTTTGTGGTGTCTCTTCTGAGAACATGGAAGAACTGTTTGGAGAGGATTTCTGGAGGTCAGCAGTCCAGCCTCCATCCCGGAGATGACACATTTCCAACACTAAAGTAGGCCAACCATGGATTTATCTAGATGACCCCAAGGATGGAGATTTCACAGCCTTGCTGGGCTGTGACCTTCTGGTCACACTCTTCCTAATGTAACCCAGCAAAAAGTTTGTTCTATTCACTGTTGTCTCACATTCAGTTTGGTGTCCTCTTTGAAGCTGGGCTGGTATTTAGCCTGTCCCCTGCCTCTGCTGGTTCACAGGGTTATTCCAACCCAGGTGCAGAAATTATACTACATTTTCTATACTTCATGAAGTCTCTGCTGCCCTTGTCTTCAAGTCTTTAAAAACCTGCTTGGCCTGAAGATCTACTGTTCAGGTTATCAGCTACTTGTAATATGCTTGTTACCAGCTGCTAAATGGACATTGAGCTGCAGTTGACAACCATTTGTACTCAGTATGAGGCCAATTTTCCACTTGTTTGCTAGTTTATTCCTTCTCCACCTTCCTAATGATAATACTTTGGGTGACAAAATCCTTATGTATTAAAGATATGTAGTATCTGCTGCTCTACCCTTGCCCTTACAGCCAGTCAATTAATTACAGAAGGCAATCAGGTGGGTTGATAATGATTTGCCCTAGACAAATCCTTGTAGACTGTTCGTGATTTCTTCTTGTCTCTCAGTAGATTGGGAGTGGACACCAAGAAGATGTGCTTCCAGACCTCTCCAGGGCCTGAGCTGAGACTGACCAGTTTATAGTTCCCTGCTCTTCCCTTTGTTCACATTCTCATGGAATGGTTTTTATTCCTTTAAGTGGTTTTAGGTCCAGCAGAGCTTCAGCCTTCTTGACATTATTAAGACTGAAGTATTAACTCTATCCTGATCCAAGAAAGTACATAGGAAGACATAGGATCTCTTGAGACCTTTGCCTGTGGATGGTGTGTGTGCTCTTGCAGCTCATCCTGAAGACACAGGAAGACCCACCAGGCCTTACAGCTTTGCACACAAGTTTTGTCAAGAGGTTTGTTTTATGGTTGACGTGTGAAGCCATACAGTTCCTTCCCCTCTCTGTGTTCTGTGTGTTGGAAAGCCACCTCCCCTCGGCATGGTACTCGCAGAGAATGTGTCTGGTTGAGGGGGAAGTGGGCTTGCAAACCCTCTTTTGTGCAAGGCACAAAGGAAAAGGGGTGGCTTGTAGTCTGCAGCAAAACCAGAGGAGGCTCTCTGCTCTCTTCAAAGGGTTTCCTCTTCCCCTTCTCTCTCTATTGTGAATTCTTTAAAAAGACCACCCTTCCCTTCTGCAGAGTGAAAACATCAAAGGGAATGGTGTGGTGGGGTATTTCCTTGTGAACACTGACTTACCTTACAAAGGTGAGGAGTTCACAGGAGGTTCTCTCTTGTGAAGCGTGTTCTGGCTGCCTGGCTTTGAATGCTGAGCTCACTGGGAAAATGTTCTTACATCTTCAGGCAAGCAGCTTTGCTGCAAAGCCAAATCTCTTCCTCTCCCTCCCACTTTCTACTTACCCGGAAATATTTTATTTTATTTTATTTTATTTTATTTTATTTTATTTTATTTTATTTTATTTTATTTTATTTTATTTTANATTTTATTTATATTAATTTAATGTAATTTATTTTAATTTATTTTAATTTTATTCATATTCAATTTAGTTTTTACTTTATAATTGTAAATCAATTTATTTCATCTTTCATTTAATTTAACATTGTGTTTATTTTATTTTGGACAACACTAAAACTTTTTAGGTCTCGAGGGTTTTGTGAGTTTTTTATTTTTGTATGGAGGTAGTCACAAAAACTGAAGTACAACAGAAAACTAAGATTTCCCACAAAAAATTTGATTTTAAAAGATTCAGTCTCCTATTTATTAAGGTACATTTACATGTGAGGATGTGAGTCTATCCCATCTCAGGATGTGGGGAAGAGATAAGTTTACTCATGCTTGTTTCAGCTGAAGATTTTGATTGTTTTATTGGCTAATAAGCTTAGCAAGAACAGTCAGAAATGAACCAGCTGTAGCAAATTCTTCAGTGAGCTGGAGTTTAGATTTAATGTCATTAGAATAGCTCCAAAAGCTTCAATTTCCTCTGGTTTAGGGCAAACTTGGTGGCAATTAAAACTGTAAGATTTTTTTTTTTCTTTTTGGGTTTTTATCCTTAAGGGTAGAGCTGTCATCCAAAAATCAGAGGCTAAAACCTCTGCAGTGAAGTATAGGGCAGAAAGCCCAGCTCCTTTTTCAGTGCTTGATCTGTGGTATAAGAATTTATATATAATTGAAAATATATAAAATATATATTGTGTATATATATGTGTGTAAAGTATAAAGACAATTAATAAAGATTCATTTTGTCAATGAAACTCTTGAGGTTGAGTCTCCATGGTTTAGCTTGGTGCAAATAGATTAATTCTTACATTCTGTGGGTTTTTCGAGGTTCCCAGTCCTGTTGCAAGGATCATTCACCTCCTCAGGAAGTCACTCTCCCAGCACTGCATCATGCTGGAAGGCAAACTCAGGCTGATTTTCACAGTGGCAAAGTTTTGAAGAAGGGAAAAAGAGGCTGGAAACTGCTGGGCATTGCTAATCAACTATGACATTTACCAAAATCACCCAGGATTTCTGCTCAAGCACATTATCCTGGAGCAGACGGGTGGGGATGTCAGCCTCAATATCAGACGTCTCTGATACCAAAGTGACATTATCACAATATCCATCTAATTCACAATCCAGTGTTAGCTCAGCGATCAGACCCAAAGACCTGAGGGGACTTTTCCAACCTTAAGCGTTCTATGATACTGTGATGCTAAACATGAGCTTCATCCAAGATGCCTCAGAGTCCAGAGGTTTGTTTCACTCCAAATCGCAGCTGTGATTCACGGTCTCACAGCAGAATTCATATAAATGTGTGGATGACACTGGAAACGAGTTGTGCAATAGCAGTGGGGGAAAGCTAAGAACAAATCCTCTCTGTTCAGATGGCAGTCATGAACCTTACCAGTCCCATCAGGGTAAAGAGCAGCAGAAATCCTGAATCAGGAGCTAAATGCAAAGGGTCTGATTTTAACCCACATTGTGCAGTTTGGGTAGAGCATGTGAGCATTTCTGAAGTCAGAGGTTTTGAATGGAGAAACAGTTTCTGCTCTTGTCAGCACTTCGGTCTGCGTGTGGTTTCCCCATTGCCATTAGCTCCAGGCATTTTGGAAATTGTATTCCTCCTACAAGGCAGAGTGGGAAGGGCTGACAAGATGGGTTAAAATATTGAGTAATGAGGATAATTAATCAAGGGTCTTCTGCAGAATTTCTATTTGGTGTTGGGTTTTTTTTGGTCTCACGGCAATGAGCAGCCTCCAGCGGGTCCCCGGCGGCAACGTGGGTGCTCACAGGTTTTCAGGTCAGAGTACTTGACCTCAAGACTGCTGTCTTTTCAGGTTGGATTGCTTCAATTTGAGAAGGTTTTTAATTGGGAGGCAATCTCTGCTAAGGTTGTTGCCAATAAGGGGTGGGAGATGGTTCCTGGCTGAACAGATGTGTAGAGTAAGAGAATGAGTAGCAGGAGGTGAGAAGCAAAGGTTACACATTCTTTTAGTCCTCAACACCCCTGAGCCCCCACCTGGAGCAAACTCAAGGCTGCCTAGCAAAAAGGACAAAACATATTTTTGTGGCTGTCCAACAACAAGCCACCCAAAAGCCACCCAGCTCATCCTGACCCAGATCTCACCAGTGACTTCATCGTGTACGTGCTGCAAGATGCTGAATCCTCTTTGTACATTAGAGGGGCTGCAGACAGTTACTGTTTCCTTGGCGTGCGAGGACTAAGCACACAGCAGCTGCTCATTTTAATTTTAAAGGAGAATCACAGAATCACAGAATGATTTGGTTTGGAAGGGACCATAAAAATCATCCAGCTCCAACCTCCCTGCTCTGGCAGGGAGATCCTCTAGAGAAGAGAGAAATCATCAAAATGGCAAGAACAAATAAAACACTACGAGGAGCAGAACGCAGCCTTCCTCCTCCCCTGGTCTTGTTTAGTAACTTGAGGTGACATTTTGGGCTGCTGTTCAGGAAATTCAACTAACCCTGGTAGGAAAAACGGTGAAGCGTAGCTGCAAGATAAATAAATTATTCAAGGACCAACCACTCCTTTAGGCATTTTACCCCTTGGGGGTAAAACACTTGAACAAGTCTCATGTCACTTGCATATGATATTACTTCTTTTCCCAAAACACTTTTCCTTCCTCAGAGAAAACAATTTTAATTAATTCTCTGAAAAAACATTTCTGCCAAGTCTAGCTGGCCGGGTGTATACATCAAATTCCTGCAGCAGTCAGCCTGTGTCCTATAAAACTTGTCATGACTGATTTTTACTCTCTTTGCCCTGGTTGTAAAGAGATGGATTCAAAGGCATTCCTTCTCATGCAGGTCCAGATTGAAGCACGTGTTTAACAAAAGGACTGTAGTGATGTATTTTGCTGAATTGGGACCTTTTATAGGACAGATGAATCGAGCCATTTTTTGTCATTCTGTTTTTGAGTAAACATTTCTGCAGTGTAACATTAATTATGGATTCTCCACCTTGATTCAGTATCGTGTTTAGGCTGCTATTCACTGTTAAATCATCTTCCTTGACATGTGAAATTCAGGCTGCCTTTGTTAGATTAAAGTCTTTTTATCTGACCTGCCTTTAAGCTTCATCTACTTAGTCATATCACTGGGTAGGTAACAGAAAATTGCCAATATGTCACCCAGTGGGTAAATCAATTCATGAAAGGAGGCCTAGTGCTTTTAGATTGACTGCAGAATGGCTCTTTTCTTTTTTTTCCAAGCATATCTTCCTCAGCACACCTGGGTATTCCTCCTGAGGGCTCAGGAAAAAAGTTTGAATTGCCTTGTTCTTTATTAGCTACATCCCGTCTCCTTTATATTACAGGTGAACGTGATTTGCTCCACAGCGCAGTGTATTCCTGAGAGAGGGACTGAAAGGAAAAGGGCAAATTATCCTCCCAGTGATGTGGAAAGCAGGAAAAGAGTTGGCAGGAAAATTATCACTAGTAAAAATCTGGGATGTTCTCTGCATATGTTTGAGAGGCGGCATCATCCCGAGTGGGGTGAGCTTGAGGCACAGGTGAACTCTCGCCAGAGAAATAAGACCAAAAGTCTCTGAAGTGATGAGATTTCTTGGGTGCTGATTCCAGAAGTTTTTAGAAAGAAAAGAGCTCTCATTTTCCGAAACCCCCCAAAACCATCTATCCAGGGATATGAATTGGTTAGTGGAGTGCTTTAAAAAGAGGAGCATTTTTTATCTGTCCATTGCAAAGTGCACCAAAAACCACTAAGGGCTCCATGGGAAGAGACTCAAGAGAGCAGGGTGGAGTTGGATGTTTTCATTGGACAACAACAGTTTTTGCATGGGAATATTTGGGGAAACTGAGGCAAGAAAATGCATCTCATGTCTTGCTCTTTTCTTTCAACCTAGGTACTTTATTTATGCCTTACAAAATGGAATGGTTGAATCACAGAATGGTTTGGATTGGAAGAGACCTTGAAGGTCATCTCATTCCAGCCCTCCTGCCATGGGCAGGAACACTTTCCACTAGACCAGGTTCCTCAAAGACCTGTCCATCCTGGCCTTCAACACTCCCAGGGATCCACAACTTCCTTGGGCAACCCATGCCAGAACCTCACCACCCTCACACTGAAGAATTTCTTCCAAATATCTGCTGTAAACCTGACCTCTGTCAGTTTAAAGGAACTGACACTGAGGCTCCTTCCTGTGACTGGTGTTGATTGCTGATTTCACCTCCACCGAACAAGGAGCTGTCAAGTGTTGGTGTTCTTGACTACTCAAGATGACACTAAATCATGGGACACCCGAGCAGAAGAGTTTTGGTTCACACTGCCAAGGCTGCAAACTGCAAGCTCGTTGTACTGAGAGCAGGAGGCATCAATCCAAGGGTGTCCAAAGTGCAAGAGGCACAACAAATCCTCCTGGAGAGTTTTACAACAGAGAACGAGCTTTACCAGAACCACACACGTGTATTTTAGTGTGATGTGATGGGGGGAAGGAAGAAGAAGAGATAAGAGTCCTGATCTCCCGTGTCCCTCCAATCTGCCACAATGCAGTCTGTGGAACAAAACACCGGGAGGCTCAGTTTTCCCAGGCTACATCTGGACTCGGGAAACAGAAATCCTGAGCCAGTGGAGACATTTCTGCCAAAAAATGTTTGGCAGTAGCAAATTGAATTCTCAGTTTCAGAACACTTTAATTTTTTTGCACAATTTAAAAAAGAATGCCTCTCTATGTACTTGGATTTAATTTTTAATTTTTTAAAAGAAATAAAAGGTCTTCCCCTACCTTAGAATTTTAAAAATTTGCCAGAAAGCAGACAAAACATCTTTTTGGCTAACAACTCCAAAATCTTTGAATAATTACCTCTGATTCTGATCTAATGTTTCTTGCAAATGCTTTGAAAATATCATGCAATATATTCCTTGTGCTGTGATCTAAATGTCTGTCACAGACAAGAAATATAAAATTTTTGAAATTCTTCTTCAGAAAGATTTTTGGGCACCATGGCCCTTTTTGTTCTCCCCCTTAAAGTGGAAATCGGGAATAGCTCATTAAAATCTCAGTTTTTTTTTTTTCAATGTAAGTGAAAGGAAAATCAAACTGCATGTATCTGATATACATTAACTCAAAGTCTGCTATTAAACAACAAGTCATGAAAGACTATGGGAAATCTGAATCCCTGCTGACTTTTGCTAATTCTATAGTCTATTTAATTTCCTCAGGAAAGCAAGGCAAATCTTCCCTTGAGGGCATATACATGTTTGAATGGGCTACAAGTGAGTCCCTGAGGGCTCAGTTATCACTGATCACAGTTTGGTCTGTTGGATATTGCTAAGGGAAATTTAGTGTGATTGTCTGTGATCACTCACATGTGCTCATACCCATTAGGAGACCTATTCAGCCCACTGACATTTGGTTCCTAGGAGAATAGGGTAGCTTCTCTCAAAACATTTTGAGTTTGCAGTATTTTGTTTTAATTCCCTTCCCTTCCCTTCCCTTCCCTTCCCTTCCCTTCCCTTCCCTTCCCTTCCCTTCCCTTCCCTCCCTGTGGGTTTTTTCAGGCAGAGGAGCAGATGTTCAAGATCAGGAAAGAGCTCGTACAGGGAGCAGCCCCACTGTCAGGCAGTGCTGTATTCTAAGAAAATGCAACACAACAAAACCACTCCTCTTCCAGTTTAGCTAATTTTCTCTTTTTCTAGTTGCAGGGGTGATATAGGAAAGCAATGATATCATCTCCATCTGCAACTATTGTGCAAAGAAGTGAGCTTTAGAGACTTTCCTCTGAGCCATGGGTGCTTTCAGGGAGTCACTGGTCTGGCCCCAAAACCACCAGTGGTTTCAGGACTGCTGTGGTGCAGTGTTGCCCTTATCACTACAACTTGCCTTTATAGGTAATTCCCAAAAAATTTCTGTCTCTCTCCTGGAGATTTGCAGTCTCAGGGACTGGTGTCACTGATATCACAGTAGAGCCAATGTAGACATGAAATGGGAACGAGCAATGGCACTTTCCTGATGACAGGAAATACAGAACTAGTTATAGATGTGCGAGAGGTGAAATATAAATATTTCACTCTTGGAGAATTCAGTCCTTTGGATGTAAGTAGGAAGCAAGGGCTGGTGTTTCTACAGTCCCTGAATGACAGGCTACATATTCACAGAGGCGCCTGCTGGGTATAAAATAGAAATTCTTCCTTCTTATCTGCAGAATTTTGGATCTAGGTCTCACTGCAACATCCTTTTCTCTGGGGTTTAATGAGGCACAGCTCTCATAGTTGTTCTTTCATCGAGGTGTTGAACTACAGGATAGGACTGGGGCAACTACTTCCTCTAATAAACCCAGCAAAAAGTTCCAAGAATTATAAAGGACTGGAAGAAATGAAAGGAAAAAAAAAAAAGAGAAGGAAAACCCAGTAATTTACCCTTTGGTAAAACCACCATTTCTTTCTTCATTCTTTGTGTAACCTCCTGGTTCTGATTTAGTGTCAGATTCAAAGACACTCATATATTTTTTTTTCCCACTCCTACTTCACCAGTTTTTATGATTTAGGGATTTTTTTCAATAAAAGAGAGCACGTTGTGGAAGCCAAAACCAATGTGGCTAATCCTTGCCTGTGTGTCTGCCTCTTGCAGACTTGCCAGATCCCAGTGCTTTGCCTAAAGACTTTCTCCGTTAGGACAGACTGCAAAGCAACTTGTTTTCTTCTTGCATGTGCGTCAGTGAGGAGTTTAGGGCTGGTCTCCAGAATGGGTGGGGAAATAATCCAGGTGTGAAAATGCATGCATGTAGATGCTTGCAATTAAACTGTAACCACAGTTGCAGACAGCATTTTTTTCTGTGGGTTTTTTTTTTCCCTTTTTCCTTCCAGCTGTAGTTTTGCCATTAGCTGGTTTCAATCCTGCATTTAAGTGCTGCTGAATTGTCAGTATTTATTTAGTTGCTGTTTTGCAGGACATTTGGTCCAGTAAGCAAAGAAACACGACTGTTTCTTACCCATGTGCAGCTGGACCTTTGCATTGGTCTCTGGTCTGTGCACAGGCCATGGCAGCCTGACACCATCCATCCGTGCCCTGGAATCTGGCATGAAAATATTTAGACCAGATTTGAAGCTGAGGCTTTTCTTCTACATATATGCTCCTCCCCCTGCCCTTTATCTTTTTTCTTTAATCCTGTGCTTGACAAAGTTTGGGTCATTCAGCTGAAATAAAAGAATAAGCTGTGAAAAAAACAGCAAACATTAAATGGTTTGGAGGATTAGGGCAGAATCAGCTGGTACCTGAATGAAAGACCTGCTAAAAACTTGCAGCTGTAATAAAGTCCATCTCCAGGGTTTCAGGTCCTTAGTAATGGCCAAAACTACAGATGCAAGGGAAAAAATGCAAATGGAGAACTGCTCTACAGCTCTTGGTCTACTCTACCATTCTGGGAAATTTTTTTCTGAACCTTTGGGAATTATAGGAAGATGCAAGGCTTGGCTCTTGCAAGTGATGTAGCTTGGCTTATCATGGTTTAACACAAATCCAAGACAGATGGGAAAAAGGGACTATGCCTTTAAAGTCCAATAACAAAGTGCTGTGGAGGAGTTAGGAGAAACATCTAGAGAAGAGTCCAGGATATCTCTGCAGTGGCTTTCTCTTTATCCTCAGCATCCTGAAAACAGGTGGACACCCATTTCGTGTTCGAGACAAATATGTGATCACAATTTCTGCATGGTTCTTTGATAAATTATGAAACATTCAGAAGTTTAATCTGTCAGTGCTGGCTTTGTAGGTCATTGGGAGAAAGGTCCTGTCTGTAAACACTAAAAATTGTCTATTTGGAAGAGAACACCCCTGCAAGAACAGAGAGACATTCCTTCAACATAATGTGGTTATCCAGTGGAATTACTTCTCATCTTCAGAGTATCACCTGTTGCATAAATACCTTGCTACAAAGGTAACAACTAGGAATAATCTTTTTTTTTCTTTTTTTCTTTTTTTTTTTTTTTTAAATCCTTATATTCCCAAAGGCAAAATAGTTCTGTGGTGTGAAGATACGACTCTCACCTGACACAGTGCCATTAGTTCAGCTGGAGAGAATTGCCTGTGGGCAAACATCAAACCGTGATGGATTAGGTTATGTTTTTTTCCACACAGGTGTCTCTGAGTAACTTTTCGTAAATCTTTGGAGATGAAAAATCAGGGAATAACTTAATCATGTTGTGTTATTAAGAAGATTTACTGAGCAGCACCCAGTGGATTAATTGGGTGGTCCTCAAAAAGTCTAAATTTTGGGGGGTTGCTGTGGATGTAAAACCTCTTTTCATGGTGGTTTTACATGGAGTTTGTTTTTTTTTTCCTTCTCCCTCTGTTCCACCAGTGTGGGGGTGATAACACTGCAAAGAGGAATATGAAGAATATGTTGTTGGTGACTTATCATAATTTTAAATTGCTAGTAACTGTCACATACGACATGCTGCTACAAACGAAGCTGATCTGCGCATGCAGTGTGTTGGATAATGGAATGCTGCTAATTAGGAGACAGTGAGAATTATATCAACCCCATACGACTGTCACAGGCAGAACCATGGAGCAGCCCAGGGAACGGTTATAAAAAGAGTATCACTGTCTCAACATTGCCCGAAGGGGAAGCCTCATAAAGCTTCACTATAAAATTTATCTGACAGATTTCCAGGCAGTAATTATACCTCTGATTTATATGTGTTTAATATCACTCATGCTATATTATTTTTTTTTTCCTCAAAAGACTCTTGGAACCTTTTTATTGTACTGTCATTCTTTCTTTCTTGAAAATGGAGCCAGGTAGCTGTGGTGTCACATCACTTTCTCAGCATTTATATTAGACAAGGTTTGGGGGTTGTTGTGTATGTTGTTTTTTTTTAATTTTCAAAGCATATTACAAATCATCTTCAAGCAACAACTCTCCAGTTTTCCTGTCCAATGTGCACTTGAACAGGCTGACAAGGAAGTGGTTGAGGCACCATCCCTGGAGGTATTTAAGAGGCATGAAGATGTGGCACTTGAGGACATGGTTTACTGGTGGGCTTGGCGGTGCTGGGACAACAGCTGAATTTGATGTTCTCAGAGATCTTTTCCAACCTAAGCAATTCTATGCTTATATAAGATATTTAAACACTTCTTTGCTGTAGTGAGACTTATGAAAAGTCGTGAAATTAACAGCAGTCAGAAAGATATCTGGGAAAAATGACTCAGTGCAATTAGCCCACATCTCTTGGGCTTTGAATATCAGGTCACGCTGACCGCTGAGACTGCCAGGCCATGGAAGACAGGAGGGATGAGCAATTCAGTAATCTGCCTTCCAACACAGCTCAGTTTGGGATCCCAATCACCTTCCAAAGTGTGGGTTAGCATTCTGGTGTCCTTGCAAGCCCCTGGGCATGTGCAGCTGGGGTGGCCACTTGCCTGTCTCAGCAGGAAAAGCTCTAGGGCAGGAGAGGAGATGCAATCTGGGGATGCAAATGAGTGACTGGTAAACCCTGGGAATGATGTGGGAACACCTCAGTGATTCTCAAGTGGCACAAGCTTACAAATGCCACTCACAGGGGTAAGGTGAGGGCTGTAGAGGGAGGGAGGCACTGTGACAGTGCATCTTCCTGTGGCGTGTGAAGCATCAGCGCAGAATTTCCTTTGACTAACTCACCTTGCAGGAACACAGAGTCCTGAATACTGCGTTAGGATATCTCCAGGACTTCTAAGAAACAGAACTGGCTGATTACCAGGACTCAAAGAGCTGTAGTGACCAGATTTGACATTTATGTGAGCATTAAAGAGTTTTGAAGGGGGTTTAGATGCAAGAGGGGAACACAGAGATCTCCACACTGCAGCCAGCTCATGCTACCTGACCTTTGGCTTCACATCTGGGCTTCTGGATTCCTGGGCTAATTTGGTGAGAACCAGAGTTCCAGACAGTAATGTGAAATTTGGGACTTCCAGGAAAAGGTTCACAGGTTACTTCTCTCTTTCCAAGAGAATACTGACAATTTTTTGGCATACTGAGAAAATTGTTCTGTGTGGACCTAAGAAAGAAGCTGAGTAAGGTCGCTATCATTTATGATTAATGTTAATCTTGGTAGAGGTAGTGCTGATGACCAAATCCCTGACAATATTTTAAGGCTTTTGAAATAGCTTTCAAGGCAGAAGTGCTCCTTGAAGTGCATTATTTTTCTCAGATAAAGATGGGACTTTATCAGCTCGCTACTATAATTTTGATGATTTTTAGCTTGCAACTCTCCAAATCAAAATAGAAAAGTGCAATTGTCCCTATCAACAAGTGGTGACATGAAAAGAGACAGAAGGACTTTTCCAGGCCAAAGGATCTCACATTAGACCAAATTTAATCATAGTGCTGTCCACAAAATAGGAAACTTCCTGGTAAAGGTGGATGGAGTTTGTACATTAAAAATATCCTCTGAGGCTTCAGCTAATGCGAGATAAACTTCTACTGCTTCCAGCTTTTGGAGAAGTCAGTCTGGTAAATGGAAAGATTCTCCAACACCTCTGCTCTGTTTGGTATTCTCACTTGCACTGTGGCCAGGCTCCATGGAAATATCAGAGATATGGCTCTCACCCACGCATGGCAGCTGCCTGAAACTGTATAGCTGAGGTCAGTATTGTTTTCATACCCCCCACCCTCCCCCATTTTATGGATTTACCAGTAAGATGTCTAAATAGTTTGTGAAGCACCTCCTGAATTAGTACACCATTAGGCCCAACAGAGACCATAATAAAAATTTGTTAATCAGCCTGGTATACTACAATACACTCAAACTGTGGATTCAATGTTGGCATGCAAGCTGCGGCTGCTCATACTCTGCTTCAGACTCTTCTGCTGAGGAGCTGCGATCTTGGAAGAGGGACAGTACAGAGAGAGGAAAATTTCAGAAATTCAGCAGCTAATTTTAATCTACACTGCAGGAGAGTCAGAGCTCGTGTAACTTTGAGGCCAGGCAGTTGCAGCTGAGCTGAGCCTCTGTCTCAATGATTTTGCATTCATGTTGCCAGCAGACTTTATTTTGCACTGGCGAAACACCAGGTCCTTCCGTAGTAAAACCACCCCATGACATTGCTTCTGGAAGACAACCACAAAACCTAATCCCTTAATCCCACTTGAGAAAGCTGTTTTAAATGGGAAGCAGAGTTGTGTTCACTTCCATGCTCACATGACTGATTCTGATCTCAGTTCTGCCAGCACAAATTGAAACACACACTCTAACATGGCAAAATTTGCTCTCGATCTGGCCCAGATACTGTAAATTCCCATCTGTGCATAAGGTGGCTCCATGCTGCCCTGATAGATGCATCAAAGGCATGAGAGACAATCTGTATCCCATTGTTGGCAAAAGCATGGACTGAATTGGGAGTGATAATAGTTTCAAAACACTCTTTTTTTGTTTTCTTTTTTTTCGTTCTTTTTTTCTTTTCCCCCAAAACCAGAGACAGGTGAGGCCATGTATCTGAGGTTTTACAGACTCATGTACAGGATTGCAGTGGAATTACTTGAAGCTGAAAGAGAGTAGGTATAGATTGGATATTAGAAGGAAATCCTTTATTGTGAGGGTGGTGAGGCCCTGGCACAGGCTGCCCAGGGAAGCTGTGGCTGCCCCTGGATCCCTGGAAGTGTCCAAGGCCAGGTTGGATGGGGCTTGGAGCACCCTGGGACGGTGGAAGGTGTCCCTGCCCATGGCAGGGGAGTTGGAACTAGACAATCTTTCAGGTCCCTTCCAACCCAGATAATTCTATGATTGTTTGATCATGTCTGCTTGCTTTGGAACAAATTCTTAGACTTTTAGCACATGGCTTAATTTGTAAACCATTCTCAGATGGATATTTTGTAACTTTTTTTCCTAATCAATATTGTATATTGTACAAACTTTTTGATAAATTCCATTTTGCTCCAGAGTAGTGACGTAAAGATCAAAAACCTTGACTCTTACAAGTTGTGCAAAGTGGTGGCTCCAGACAGTTTGCTCTTCATCTTGAATGAGCAATTATGCAGTTGAGAACATCATCTGTTCACGAAAAAGACTTTGGAGGTCTGGAGGACCTGCCAGGGTTGTAAAAGAAGAAAAAGCCAATTTAATTTTTGAAAATTAAAGGTGAGAAAAGGACAATCAAAAATGCCACTCTCTTTGTGTCGGGAATGAATAAAATCTTTGTGCTCCATCTCACCACCTTGGCATATGTGTCGTTCATGGAGTGGATTTCCCTCCTCTTCCCCGTGCTTTTTCCATCCTGTGTAAGGGGCTCATGTTGCTCACTGTGTGGGTTGGGTATCATGGGAAGGCAGAGAAAACTAAAGAGCCTCCAGGGAGAGTCAGAAAATGTCTGCTGTGGTTCATAATGGCCTCACCAAATCAGCGATGACATTTAAATAGTGTTTATAAAGTGTATTTAAGTCCTCGGGTGAAGTGAAAAGACATTATCATTAATATATTAATATCCTGTGGCTTCTTATGAGGCTATGTTTTTTTAATCTTGAATAGAAGTGGTTTATAATAGTTTTTCCAGAAATAATCCTTTTCCTTCTTTTTTCTCCCCCACTTGTGGAACTGACACTTTTTCTAAACAGCCTCCAGCAGTCGTTATTGTGACTTGGTGCTGACACTGCCAGGGACATAGCAGGACTCCAAGAATGTGAATTCTCCAGCTCAGGAAGGAAATAAGAGCCAGCACCTTACTTCCAACAATATATCCTTGGGTTTTTTTATATTTATTGCTTCAATTCCTTTGTGGTGGATTAATTTCAACTTATTCTGTCCACCAAAATTGATGAAATACTCCTTTCCTAATAGAGACTGGAAATTGTTTTCACCTAATTTGAAGCCATATCTTAGATCAGGAGGAATCTTTTCCTTTCAAAGTATCTTTTTTAAACCAGAAAGATTTGAACCTAACAGTTTTAAAAAGGGGTTATTATTTGGATTAGTGATGCAAAATGGTTTCATAACTAGTTTCCACAAGGTAAAAACAGACAGTGACATGGAAAGTAGCACTGATTAACACTAAGGGCTAGATCTGATCAAACTGAAGGCAGGGGAATGCTGTGACTGAACTGGAAGCAATCCCAATACTGGCTGATGAAACCCAGCACAGAATCAGATTGCTAGAAATGGGATGAAACTCACTGGGTCACGCTGCCTCCTTGAGACTGCTGGGCTTTTTCCTTGGGAAATTATGTTTTGACTTCTTTCTATGTGTTAAAATGCACTGAAATTCACTACTGCTTTTGTCACACTCTTTACAGACAAAGTGACTTCAATATGAAGAAAGGGTTACTAGCACAGGTCTGCTCCAGGACAGCAAATGTGGAACTTCTCCTCCTCAGTAATCCCTCATTTTATCCAGAGGTTGTTGCAAATATTCCACAGATTTATTTCTTTACTATTTAGTCCTGATAAAAGTAGTATCAGCACAGAATCACACGCTGAAACTTGTAGATTCACTTACAAATTTTGTTGTCCCCAAATGGTCATTTTAGTTACAATAATTATCCCAAATCCATGCTGGGATTGTTGGGTTCTGTTTTGTCCTGTTCTGTTCCATCCTGTCCTATTCTATCCTATCTCATCCCAGCCTAGCCTAATCTAGCCTACCCTATTCCAATCCCATGCAATAGGGAACTCCTGAAATTTTCTACTCTGTTCTTCATGTTGAGCAAATGACTGAAACTTCTCAGTCTGATTTTGCAAAGAAATGACATGGTGAAATTAGAAATTATCAAAATTAACCCTTTGAAATAACTTTCCTTACTAATAATTTCCAAATAATGTCAAATGTGATATTGTAAACCATGTGACCAGGCAAGGGCAGATTTGTGGGGGGAAAAAAAGTGGGTAAAAATTAGGACAATTTTTTTTCATTGAAAAATGAATTTATAGAATAAGGTATTTATAAAAACAGTTAGCCCTCATACTTTTTATTTTCATGTTTCTTGCATGATTTTATCATGAGGCACAATCAGCTTTTGTTTTAACTGTTATTTTGTACTTTTTTTCTTGATATTTGACCTTTTATGAGGTCAAATACTTATACAATATAGTACAAAAACTTATTTTCAGTTAGTAAATTATCAATTAATATTTTATAATCAGTTTTTGTTACAGGTACTATATAATATTGATTAAAATATCCAAATGCAATTTAAGAACTAAAGCTACAACTTCTCTTAATTCTGCAGATTGTTAAATATGCTATTTTCTCTAAAATGTTACCTTGCTTCACATTGTCCTGATTTTATTTTTGGAAATCATTTAACCTGGCCTGTAAAATATGGTGGAATGAAGCAAATAATCTCTCAGCATTGCATAAAAAGTAGAAAAACATGTGTGCTTATGCTGCGTGCACAAACCTGCCATTTGTTGTCACATTAAATATTGAAAATTTTAATTTTTGTTACAAGGGTAAATATAATAATACGGTTATATGTCCACACTCAGTTCAGTAACTTCCCAAGATTTCTAAGTGTGAGAACTTAGGATGTAAATTAATAAATGTGTATTTAAATATTTAAACACAGGAGTTCTTTTCAAAAGTGCTGAGAATATTACATTTCCAGGTATGATTGTGCTTCTCCTAACATTGGGAAACCAAATCCCTCATTAAGACAATTAAAGTGTGTAAGGCCAAATTTTGGTCTTCTTGTTTTTTGTCCATAAATCAGCGTTACAGCTGATGTCAACACTTTGAATGACCATCTCCCTCAAACAAAATAAACTAATGGGTTCAGAATGTGACTGTTGTCATGGGAAAACAACAAAAATAACCCTTTTCCATGCTTTTATCATCACTGCCATAAACTACTGGTTTGTGTAAGAGCACATAAAGCACACTAGGCACTGACTTCTCCCTGTTCCATGACCACCTGAGGAGGAAAACCCCAAAAGCTGCTTCTACCTCCACACTGCTCTGAGTCCCTGGGTGTCGGTGCTCAGTCAGACCGTGCATCAGTTTCCCTGCTCTGCTGAGGAAAGATGCCATTTAAAGAAATCAGCCTTATTATATCCCAATGACAAGCATAATTAAGAATGTCTGCCTGCAAGAGGCACAAGAATAGAGGGAAAGCTTTTGTTCACCTGAGCACACTACCATCCTTGACCCATCCAGGTAATTTAAGCCCTGGTGGGATTGGACAAGGACAGGTGTAATTGGGCCCCAGTCTCGGCTGCTTCCAGCCTTGCAATTAGCCTAATGAGGTTGTCTGTGGAGGGGTCAGTCGCTACGGCCACTTTGGCTGGAGCCTTCTCAGGCTGTCAGCAGAGGGAGAACAAGGAGCCCATTGGGTCAGAGCACGAGACAAAATGAATGCTGGTAATTGATCCAGTGACAGCGGCGTCTGTCCTGAGACGAGGGAAATGGCCAGCTGCAGGGAAGAGGCTTGGTGCCAAAAAACCTCCAAAGATTAAAAAAACCCCAAAACTCCACAAAGGATTCGTATGTTTCTGAAGATGCGAATTTAGACAAATTTTAAAGGGCACCCAGCCATGTGGACGTTAAATGTGGGCGTTTCACTCAGTTGGATACAACCATGTTGCCATCTCTATGAACTGAGTAAAATGAGCCTTTCCATGAGCTGTTTTAACTCTACCCTCTCAGCCCACTCCCTGCCAAAATCCCCAAATGCATGTGCAGCCCCTAGGTATGGATCCATAGCCAAATGTGCCATTATGTTCTCTTGGATCTTTCCAGGAGGGTTCTGGATGTGCCCTTGAAAATGCATTCACAATTAGTGCTGTGATTCAGCAGGTATATTTTGAGCTTCACTATTTCAGGTGGGCTGAAATGTAATTTTAACCCATCGTTCCATCGCTCTGTTCTTGAGAGGGTTTTTAATTAAACATAGTCTTTAATCAATTAAGTGGCAGCTGCAAGTAACGTGGTAGTGCTCTGAATGTGTCTTTAGAAATATCCAAACTTGCAGAAAATGCAAGTTCAAATAGCAGCAGGGAAGAGATTGACTTTCATCCTTCCTTTGAATTCCACAAAATTTCCTGTCTGGAACTACTCATCAATATCTTGCCGAGACATAAGAGACAGCTTTTCAAAAACAATTCATCCCTCCTCCTTTTTCTATCTGTGTGGTAATTCAGGGTAATAGAAATAATAGTAATAATAAATATTGAAGCTGGAGTTAGAAATGGCAGCTCCAAAGCTTGAAAATCCATGTTTATTGCTGGCAGAACCTACATGTTCGGGAAGGGCATTGTTGATAAATGCCCTTTCATTGCTTATCATCACTTTGATTTCGGGGCTAGCATAAAACATATATGTTCCTATGCATAATTAAACTTAAGATTACTTTTAATAATGATAACAATAATAGTAATTGTTATTACTCTTTGTAACTGAGGCTAGAGATTCATTTCTGTCACATTTTTGCAAAGTTATAACTAATTATCTACACTGACCTTAGTTAGACATCTAAAATATGGTGTCTGTATACAAGGTAACAAGCCCAGAATCTCCTTACATATATTTTATGAATTGAACAGTCCTTGTACCTGTGAGAAATGAGAACAGAGACACCAGTAGGTTGTGACTGGAGTTGCCAAAAGAAGGTGGAGGTGCTTACTCCATCTGTTCTCTTCAGTCACTAGAGAGAAGTAGGTGACAGCAGCAGGCAAGTGATTCAGCCTTCAGGGAGGTAGCTAAGAATAAAATTAATTGAGTTTAATTCCTCTTGGAGGAAACTCCTACTCCCCATCCTACAAAGGGACTGTGGAGTGAGCAGCTCAGTTGTAGATGCTGAATGCTGAAGGAGTAAGGTAGGTTGGCACAATCCTGTCTTTGACTTGTATGTGTTCAAACTTGGAGTCTGTGGCATGGTCAGAGTCAAGATGGATTTTTCTAATGCTCAGTTATGAATGAACCTAAAGCTAAGTGTCTTTGCTAGAGCAGATGAGAGCTTGATAGAAGGAACAGGGAATGAGATCCCAGTCTATTTCCCATTTTGTGCCTTTGGCCACTATGTTCCACACGGAGGTTCACAACTCCCAAGATGTTGAGGTTTCACATCTCTTCTCACACACTCATTTCCAGCAGGATGGCAAATTTCAATCAATAGAGTGTGAGCACCCAATTTAGAATCATGAGTTGAACAACCACATGGAGTCTCTGTGAGATTAATGGCAGTGATGACAATGCCCAGTAACTGGTGACCTGCCTGGCAGGGAGGCCACTGTGCTAGACATCAACTGGGGGAACGGGACAGGCTTGCTTTGAGGGCAGGTCATGGCTCCACTGACCCTGCAGCCACCACCCCTCTGCCGAAGGGAGTGCGTGATAATAGCAATAATAAAAAATAAATGCCATCTTGCAGTATTTTTCTGTTTCTCATCCTTATGCCACGATGCCAAGGAAGTTAGGGACAATGCTGGCTAGCAGAATGATGGATTTATGACTCCTGCTGACGCCTTTTTTCCTCTTGTGAATCAGAAGTTTTAAAAAGCAGGCGTATGTCTCCTGCACAAATAGCCTGTGTCACTAGAGTACATCGGGACCTCATGTGCGTGTTGAGGCCCATGCTGAGCTCAGCTCAGAAACCAAGCACTTGTCCACTAGTACAAAGCCTCGCACTCTAGTCAGACATCAGCATCCCTTTTGTGCCTCAAACACACTGAATAGTCTCCTTTCCCTATCAAACACATCTAGGAGTTGGAAAAGGAGGTACTTTTTGGGACTCAGTATCTTCCTATATTTTGTTTTCATATTTTGCTGGTTCTACTTAAAGCTATTCCACTCAGGTGCTCATTTTTTTCCTCATAAAGCATTATTTGCCCTTGGAGTACAGACCTTATTTGGAGTACAATCATGTTTTGAGGTAACATAATTGACTTATTCTCTCTGGTACAACAAATTAATCAAATCAAGTTTTCTGAACATCAAAAAAATATTTGCAGGACTGTACAGATTTGGTTGGGATAGAGTCAATTTTATTCACAGTAGCTGGTATTGGGTTGTGATTTGGATTTGTGCTGGAAATAGTGTTGATAATACAGGGATGTTTTCATTACTGCTGGGCAGAGCTTACACAGAGTCAAGGTCTTTTCTGCTCCTCACCCCACCCCAGCAGCAGGAATTCTGGGGGTGCACAAGGAACTGGGAAGGGTCACAGCTGGGACAGCTGACCCTGACTGACTTAAGGGATATTCCAGACCATATGAAGTCATAGTTGATATATAAATCTGGGAGGAAAAGCAGTAAGCATGGAACATTTTGAGTGATGGTGTTTGTCACCCCAAACCTCTTACATTTATTTACTGGGGCTTGTTTTCCTGGGGATTGTTGAAGACCTGCCCACCCATAGGGAGTGGGGAATGCATTCCTTGTTTTGCTTTGCTTGTGACATGCCTCCTGCCTTACCTGTTGAACTGTCTTTAATTCAACCCATGAGTTTTCTGACTTTTTAGGCATGGATTTTCTCTCCTTTCAGTCATGAATTGCCAGATGGAGTTAAACCCTGACACTGGTGTAATCAGGTAGATCTTAGACCGAGACATACAAACTGGTCTGTGAGACTGAGCACTCACATAAACCTCACCCCAAGTTTTGTTCTTGTATTAATGTTATTTGGAAATGAAGTCAATTTACCCATAAGGTTTTCCATCCGCGCGTTTAGAGGGATTTCAAAAATGTAACACGATGTTCTGAAGCCCACACTTTAGTGCTGAAAAATTCTTGCAAAAATTCAAGAACAGTAAAACCTTTTCTATACCAAAGCCACCTTGTTAATTAAAACCCAACTGGGGGAAGAAAACCACCCAAAATAATAGCAGTGGACAACAATGCTTAGCCAAAAGTATCACAAAATTGGAAAACCAGAAAAGGAATTAACAGAAACTAAAGAATGCAGAAGAAACCTAATACAGATTTAGAAATAGGTATTGAAGCCAAAACATATGGACATTGAAATGGATTGGTTTTCACTCCTTAGGAACATGCAGACAATATCCCAAAGCAGCCATGGTAATGAACACTCTTCCAGCAAACTGCAGCTCCTGGGCAGCCAAACCATGGGCATTGGCAGCCAGGAGCCAGGTCCAGTTTTAACTTTTTGTTTTCTCTGCATCTCACTTTCCCCACTGAATGTCAGACTGTTTTCTTCCACTTTTTGTGAACTTTTCTCATTAGCTTACAAGTCTTCATAGAAAGAGATCTTCTGTTATGTGCTTTGTCTGTGCCCGAGGCAAAGGGACCCCCCTATTTTGGTCAAAGGTTTTGCAGTTTCTGTAAGAACAGTGTAGTTGAATTCCACATGGAATTTAGTTCGTGCACAAATTAATCTTACTGTTGTGACACACTTGACTGCCAGTGTATATACAACAATAAGAAATGGCCATGATCTCTCACTCGGTCTTATGTTCCGATTTGTCCAAAATAACAAAATCTGCTCTATTAAAAGCACAAATGGACAAGAAGAAATTATTTTAATAGAGTGACATCTAAACTGCTTTTCCTCAGTTTTTGTAGTGGAAGATGTCTAAAGGAGCTATTCAAGAGACATTAAAGAATCAGATTGATTGTCCTCATAATAACACATCAGTAGCAATCTCACTTTGTGCCCATTACTCATTCAAGCTAAACTTGCATAATTTGCAGGATGGAACATTATTTATTCTTTGGGGAAAACTAAAACTAGAAACTTGAGCAAAGTGACTATAATAACCAAAACTGCATGACTGAAGACTTCAGTGTAAACACTGTTCTCAGAAAAATCAGTGTATCTCCACCGGAGATAGGTTAAATATATTATACCTAACATAAAAACACAACCCTCTCTCAGCTTTTCACATGAGGTTAATTCTGTTATGACTGGTGAATCTTTTAAATCCCATGATAATTGCACTGCAGGTAGAGGTAGTTCAGGCTTCAGGAGTTAAAAATTCTGATATTATTTATGACTCCAACTAAAAGTACGGTTAAAAAACAATTTAAATCTGGCTCTGGATTTGTATAACCTACATCAGCATGCTCTTGACCACAGCTTAGTCATCCTCATCTCACTCTCTGTACCATTTCTGGTTACCCTGGAATGGTACCAGTGGAGATTTGCCCACCTACATGTATTCACGTTAAACTCCTCTCAGTTTCCAAACCCTAGTTTGCACATGTATCCTACTCAAAAAGTCTTGTTTTCGTTAGGATTGCAGATTGGCTGGGACTCACCCCCTGAACATCTACTCAAAAGTGCATTTAATCTTCTTTGTTCAGTGGGTGGTCCTCTCCACCATAATTTATTGTCCGTTGATGACAGGATCATAGGTTTCCTCCTGGGCTTTTCCATGGTTCTCCTTGCTAAATATTACTGGAAATACCCCGGCAAAATAATATTTTTATGTCATAAGACTCTTTTGATTTTTCAGCATTTAGAGAGTTTAGGTGGGATTCTTCTCATCTACTTGTGAGAGGGTAGGATTCAGTTCACAGACTGAGGCATCTATTTCTATGTTTTGGCATGCAGGTATCTCCAGGAAAGCTGAGTATCGGAGCACTGGGGATCCATACTGCACAACCAGGGTGATAGAACATGTAGATACCTTCTCCTTGCTCTTTCTGGTCTCACTGGGGACATTTCAGGATAACTAGGAGCCTATGAGCTCCTCCTAAAGCCACCAAACTCCCATGCATGTCAGTTCAGCTCGGGTTGAACCACAGTGGTGACTCCTGCTCATTTGAGTGTAGTGGATTAAAATAAACAGTCTCCACCGACCTAAAGCATGTAACAGCTTAATAATGCCTTAGTAAGTCTTACTGGCCTACTCAGTTGAAATTTGAAAATTGCAGATAATTACAAACAGCACAAAAGGAGTCTTATAACAGGAAGTGCTGGACTGTATTAATAATAGGTTTCATTAGCAGATCCACCTATACTGTACAAGACAGCTGCAATAGGGACAAAAAATATCCCACAGAAGATTAGACACTCAGCATAACAGGTATTAGGTAACTAAGTAAGCAAATTGTCCATAAAACCATATAAGAACCTTTCAGCTTTATAAACCCCACATTTTAAGCTGTAAATTATGGACTCAGGGGAAAGTCACATGCGTGCTAACATGCATGTTATAAAAGGAGATTGTTACAAAATTCTGTAAATCAAAACACAAAAGCTGTAGAATCATAGAATAGTTTGGGTTGGGAACAACTTTTAAGGTCACCTAGTTCCGTCCCCTCCTGCTGTGGACAGGGACACCTTCCACTACAGCAGGCTGCCCCAAGTCCCATCCAACCTGACCTTTGAACACTTTCACGGATTAATATTTTCAAAACTTCTTTGGGTAACCTGTGCCAGGGCCTGATCAACCTCACAATAATTTCTTCTTAATATCTGATCTAATCCTGCCCTCCTTCAGCTTGAAGCCATTTCCCTGTGTCCTATCCCTCCATGTCCTTGTCAAAAGTCCCTCCCCAGCCCTCTTGTAGCCCTCTTTAGGCACTGGAAGAGGGGCTGAAGTTTTCCTGGAGCCTTTTCTCCTCCTAGCTGAGCAGCTCCAAATGTGTCAGCCTGTCTTCATAGCAGAGGTGCTCCAGCTCTCCATGTTGAGAAATATGTCAGAGCTCTACACAAAACAGATAAATTATATTGCTGAACAATGGCTTGTAGACTTCAGGAAAGAATGGATACCTAGTAGAGACTGTAGTGAGTAGACTGTTTCCTTTAAAAAGAATAAGCTTAGCAGACCAAATCCATCAAAAATATAGTTTGGTCAATTTGGATGTAGAAAATGCACAGAGTTGGAGTTTCCCTGGTTCTTTCTTTGCTTGTCAGAAGCACCGGCTGTACCCATTTCTATGGACAGAAAGTACATGAGGCCCATGTGTTTGTCAAAAGGCTTGGGTGAAGCACCAAGGCCAATTCTTGTGCCCTTTTTGCAAATAGTTCCCCAAGACTTAGAATTCCACTGTCAGGCAAGCTTTAGTTCCTCAGCAACTTCTGCTTCCACTCTAAAAAACTAGTAATGGGAAGAAAATGTTTTGGGACATGGTTTATCTCACTTGATAAGTGTACAGCTGCCAGCAGACTGGGGCCTTCATTTTACACACACCACTTCTTTTATTCTGACATGTTCTCCTTTCCTCCCCTGTGGTTTCACAGGTCAGGGACTAGGTGGAGGTGCCCCATGTTTTCAATTTGCTGAATGAAGTAACAGTGGAGAAGAAAGACTGTCAGCCATATCTGGTTGATAGAGCATGACCAGAGAACACTCAGTGGGAGCACTGGGGGTGTGTTTGATTTTGCTGCACATGTAGTTCATAACTCACTCGAGGCTCTGAAGCTTATTAGTTTTGGATGGTTCTCTCCCACCAGTGCAAGCAGCCTTCATTTCATGGATGTTTTTGTGTATCCAGTTCAATTCTGAGTGGATGCAACAAGACTGATGGCGCAGGAAGGTCCATAGGCAGACCTGACAGGATTATTCAGGTAATACAAGAGGGCTGGTAGTGCGCTCCCTTACTCCTCATTAGTTTCAGAGAAGAATTGTTAAAATCTTGATTTTTAAACATTTTTTGACTTCCGGATTCTAAAAATCAAAACACAACAGACGACCGGGCCAGTACTCAAAGGTTTGGAAAATTTCTGCTTGAACCACTCTATTTCAATTCTGAAGAAAAAAGGCAAATGCAGACATGATATTAAAGAAGGAGCAAAAAAAAAAAAAAATGAAGAACCAACAACACATAAAGAAAAGTATGGACTATTTGTGACTGGGAGCACTGAAATTATCATTCTTCCAGATGTCTTTTGGCTTTGCTTTTCAGAGTTCTGAGGTTGCTACCCACAGGTGCTCCAGCCACGAGTGGCCAAGGCTAACCACACCTTGTCCTGACCTTCAGGTATTGCTTGGAGTGTGCTACAGAACAGTTAACCACTGTGAAAGAAATATAAATTGACCCACATTTAATCTGCATCAATATTAAGGCTGGAAGTTGCTCTGATGAGAAGAAAGTGAACAATTTCCACAACAAAACATGGAGCATTCAGTGTAATAAGGAGTGCTAAAGGGGATCACAGCTGGGGAGACAGGAGCCATAATAACTCCTGGGGAGCTTTCGAGTGTCCAGGGTTCATCATGGGCTGTGAGGTTTTTTATCCGTGGGTGTGTATCCTTTATGGGTATGATTTTTCCCTTCAGGAATGAGCCCTTTGTTCACGTCTTGGTCATGTTCACATCTTGGTCACTCACCAAAATGATGAAATATTGAAGTGTGGACTTGTACTGGCATGAAAGACGCCATGAAATCAATTTGTACTTTTATCGAAGAGAAGGCTGAGCAGTGATTTTAGCTTGTATACACCTACATGACAAAGATTTTTTTCTTTGTCCAGAAGTCTTAGAACATCCAATAAACAAAAACAGGAGACAGAAAAATTCAGATGGAAAAGAAGTGGGGTTTAACCATAAACCCAGCAAACAACTGAAGTAGCAAACTGATGTTTAAAGAAAAAAAAATCCTATTGTTGGGCACTTAAAATTAAAGATTGAATATTTTTCCCCTAAAGGACTGTCAAAGAGTATGGCTTGGCCTATGTGGTAAGTCAGACATCCTTCTTTAGCTACTCAAAAAACCTCTAATAACTTTCTACTCTGAGGGGATGTCTCTTAATCTCAAGACCTGGCTGATACAAGAGGTGACAAATTTAACAGTTTTCATTTTTCTTTCCCTCTTTCTATAGCAAGCAGACATAGTGAATAGTACCAAAATGCCTGAATCCTGTCCTTCACCTTCCTCAATTATGCTTTTTGCCAAGAGCTGTAATGAATTCATGGGATCAGGGAGAAAAGTTTAAGTAAACTTCAGGCAGTGTTCCTTCTTCCTCAGAAACAATTATTCCTGAAAACCATAATCTTGACCACTATCTGGGTTGGCCTGAAAACCAGACTATGCAGATGAAGGTGACTGAACAGAACTGTCTAAGGTTACGTTAGAGAAGACGGCCTCTTTTTAAATTTATATGTGTAGAAATACATTTTTATATATTAAATTTTAATTGCCCTTTGCTTGTCAGATCCAGATTGGATCTCTTTGTTCCTGTTTTTATTCTCATTCCACATGGTAGAACAATCCCTTCACTTGGGTGTGCTGCCACGCAGGTGTCTGCTGGCACACCTGGGGGAGGGATGTGTACGAGGCTGGAGGTGTCAGGAGCAGAAATGCCCACAGCCTGGCCGGGGTCAGGGTAAATACCCACTGAGCCACCCCCTGCAGCCTGCTTTGGGCACCTGGGGCCTCTGCCATGAATCTATTGAATGATCATCAAGGCAGTAATCTCTCTGTGTTCCATGGGGATCACAATATTTCCTTCCATTTCCTTACGGATGATCTTCCATGTGAGCTTGAACAACCCCCGGCACAGAAGATAATGGTAACAGAGTTAATGTTCTGATTTTATGAAAAGACACATGTGGAGGTCTCAGGAACAAGATGACTTGAAGGCTGCTTTCTCCTTGAAATGATGCAGCCTGGAGTCCCTGCGAGGCTCTTCCCATCCCATCCACAGCGTGAATGGCTTAGGAGGGCACACACTGAGTTAGAGCTGCCTCGTCCTCTTCCTCCAGGAACTCCAAGTTCCCTTTAGAAGAAGCTGTTCGTTTTGCTGCTGAGTTAACATGATTAAACAAGACAGGTCTGGCAGGGCTCTTCCACATTGTCAAATCTTGAACAAAAGGCGTAATTTTCCTATTTCTTACAACTCCAAACAGCCTGCTTATAGAGATGACAATTACTCACAGGCAGTGTAACTCAAGACCTTTCCAGTGTTTATATCTCCACATGATCCATACATTTACATGGCAACGGCATGGGACAAGACATGTCTTTTCATTTTCCCATCATAATTCATGGCAGGACTCTGCCAAGAAAACACTGGAGCTGATTACCAAGTGTGACTACGATCGGATCATTTAGCAATTTGAGTTTCCCCACCTTTTGTGTGAAGCCGGGCTTTGTTTTACTTAAAGCAATAATTGCATTCTAATTTCATAATATAGGTCGTGGTTGCTTCATCTCTCTGTGCCTTCAAGGAAAAGAAAAGCTGCACAGAACACAACAAACTTCTTTTAATTAATTTTTTTTTAATGTGCTAATAAATGTTTACCTGCTTCACAGGTGTGCTTGCTGCAAAGTGACTTAATTATCATTCCCACAGTCCCTGTATGAAGGATCATAAAGGGATTAGACATTGGTGTTATCTCCTGTAACAATGAATTACTCTTTTATAAAGAACAGAGTTCAAAGGAACATTTTAAAGAGAAAAAGTTTTTCAAATAAAATGCATTAAAGAAGGAGTTAAGGCCTAAGAGATTTTAAACCAGGAGGAATTTCAAAACAGAGCAGAAATGGATGATTACAAACAGTCTTGGACTCCATGCTTCACAATACTCGAATTTGTCTTCAAGGTTCCCCCCAATGAGCAATGGGCACTGCTCACATCCATGTAGGATTGATCCAGAGCTTATTGGAGACCTTTTCCCTTCTTCTCCTCCAGAGCATGACATTCCATGCTTCAGCTGGAGTTGTAGGGTCACTCAGTTTATCAGGTCACATAACACATGGCAGGTCATGACATGTTCCAGCTGGTCTAGTTTTCATTGGATTACTCACCCTCATCTCTAATACAGCAGCATGGGTTCCCACAAGCCTTCAGACCCAGGTGCTGCATGACAGATCCACTCAATCTCCACTCAATCATCTCCTTCCCTCATCCCTAAGCACAACCTGGAGGTGCAGACTACTGTGTGTCTAATATTTAATGTATGTTTAATATTTAATATTTGATCCATCCATTTCCACGGCCTTCAGACTAGGCTTGGTATTGAGTCCTTTCCCAGAGTGCACAGGAAATCAAACTGCCTGAAAATAAAGTCCAGATAGTCCTTATTTAAAACAAAAAAGAGAGCCACATCAAAACTTGATCATGTGCCTGTTCAAAGGTGGTGACACTTTTCTCTCTTTTAGGAAACTATGGTTTGGCTCTCTATTTTGCCATTTCTGAAGGCACCAAACATCAGTGATTTTCTATACTGGTCTCCATCACAAATCTCATCTGAGACAGCCTGTGACTGTTTTCCCCAAACACACATAGCCATACTTCTCTCTAGGATACTCTTATTATCCAGAATGTCTGGAAATCAGGTAAAACCACTTCTCATCCTGTTTCCAACTGACTTTTTCTTTCTTTTTNTCCATCTCTTTTTCATTTTTTATTGAAATTGCACACATAAAAGATTTAGATACAAAAGTATCCTATTATTGTTTTGGAGTTGAAACCATAGAAACGCAGAATCACAAAATGGACTTTAGAGATCATCTAATTCCAACTCTGCCATAGGTAGGGACACTTTCCAGGAGAGCCATCCTTTTCTGCACTCAGAGGTATAATTCAGGTGTCTGCCATCCTCAGCTAGGCAGATGTGCCTTGAGTTTCCCCTCACACCGTGTGGTTTAGCCCCTACAGGTCATTGTGGGCTGATGTTTCTGTACATTTTAGCTCCCTGCAGCCCCTTCTGTGTACACATATGAGCAGAGATCATGTGTGGGGCCTTGCTTCACTCAGGGCTGCACAGCAAAAATAATGCACTCTATAAAGTGTATTTGTGTGACTCAAGACTTAGTAGCTCTTCTTACATGTTCCATGACCACCTCTTCTAACAATATGCTTTAGCACGTCTATGTTTGGTTTTTTTTGGTTTTTTGTTTGTTTGTTTGTTTGTTTTGTTTTGGTTTGGTTTTTTTATACCTCAAAGGACCGTTAAGTGACACGATCCTTCCCAGAACCTGACAGGGAAGGTGGCTGTGCACTGTCATCTCTTCCTCTTGCAAATCAGCAAGAGGTGCTTATATGAGTTTCCCAGAGAATAGAAGGGGCAGTGTCAAATTTAGGATTAGTAGGTTTCTAAACATCCAGGACCTTCATTTTTGTGGAGGTCTATAAACATCCATGAAGGATTTGATGTTCCAGACCAGAGAAGGGCCAGCCTGACCACAGCCATCTAGCCCACAGCCCGTTGGATGTGCAGAATGTGCTTGTGCCCCCCTGTAGGCAAAGGGGAGTGAAAGGATTCTTCAGAGCGTTATTCAAACATGCAACAGACCCCTTGTTCAGATCACCCCCTTGTCTTCCTCGTCTTTACAGACACTTTGCAGTGTTGAGCTTTCTAGTGTAGCTGTGTAAACACAGGCAGTATAAACACCCCTCACTAATGCTGCGTGACTAAATGCAACCATTTTCACCCGTTGCACAATGCTCACGCTCAGCTGCTTATGTAGAATAGGTTTTAATTCCAAATAATTGCTGGGTTTTGGTTTTGACATAATGAGTAGGATTCATTTGCCTAAGCACAGACATTTCAGACATATATATACATACATACATATATATATATATACATATATATACACATATATATATGTGAGGTATTGCACTATCACCAGCTGCTGCAACTCCAGGGTAGTACAGGTCTACCCCAAATCCTTCATCATGTCATGGAGCTCTCTGGACTTCCCCAAGGTGCTGCAAGAGTCCAAGCACCTGGCTTAGGCAACCAAGATCCATCTATTTGTAAACAGACTCTTTGATGTTATCCAAGGGCATCAACTACTCTTCTTGGATTTTTATTTCTTCATCGCTTTTCCATGTGCCAGTAACTCAAACAATGAGAACGAGCCTGGTTCTTATTTGCCAAATCCTCCAAGCAACTTAATGTAGCTTCACGGTCTGTCAGTAATTACACTGTGAAAATCCACAAAATAATAGAAATTTGTCCCTGCTTTTAAATTCACCATGGAATTGAACCCAATTTTCTTTCCATTTAATAATTTGAATAATATTTTTGTCATTGCTTTTTCCTTCTTTTCGGCTTTGACCTTTTTGGGGCCTAAAAAATAACTGGATGAGAGCATGGGTTTGTGTTTGCCTTATAAATCTGTGGAGTAAAATGTTTCATGATTTGAAGAGAGCAGAAAATTAGCACTGATCAGTTTGGAAGAAAGTCTTCTGTGGGTATCTCAATGACATTTTTCTTTCTGAAAGAAAGCTAAAGCAGCCACAGAATTACCCCTTTTTGGGTAAATATATTTCCTATAGCAATTACTGCTCTGTTTAGCTGTAGTCAGCGTTTTTGCAGTTGTTGCCAGCTATGACATTGGAAACAGGGGAAAAGAAGCCAGACTGAACAGAGCATGGCCATGTTGTGGACTGGCTGTGCTGGGAAAGCCTTTCAGCTCTCACTTTGCCTCCTGATAAATCTTTATCTGATGTGTCTTTACTTCCTGAATGTATCACAAGACAAGCAAGCAAATGAAAGATGAAGAAAGGGGAAAGGGCATATCATGACTTTATTTACTTTAATTGTCTAAATAGTCATTTAATCCCATCTATGCTAATTTAGGCTTCTTCTAGAGATCCTTGAGATAGAGGCACTTCCAGAGGCTTTCCGTCCTTTTGCCTCAGGCACTTACTCAGTGACCTAAAAGGCTGACAAGGCTGCTTATGGATAGCCATAAAACAGGAAAGATGAATCCTGACCTTCGTGACCCGCCAGGCAGAGACAGTAAGCACTCCTCAACCAGAGCATCACAAACCCTGAATTCCACATCCATTTTATCACCACTGTCCTCCAGAGGAAGTCACAGTTGTTAGACAGGTAGACTGAGGTGGATGGTGAATCCACCTGATTGTTGGCATGCCAGGAATAAGTGGTGGGGTGGCAAGAAATCTAACTTCTCCTTCTTGTTCTCTGCTTCAGTGCATTGACACAACTTGTTTCTCCACAGCTCCACTGGGTTTTAACTTTTTGGAAACACAATGGACAGTTTTCTCCCTGTGCTGTTCTGGCTATTCAGTTCAGTTGCTGATATGTCATAAGGCATCTGAAACATCTACACAAGACTTCATAGAAAATCCAAGGGAGAACCACAGTTTTCTGGAGAAGCAACAAAAAGACAGAAGATCCCAAGTCATTTTAATTGGGAACAGATGTTAGGCAATGAAAAGGGTATGCTGCTACTTACAGGTTAAAACACACTTTCATTGAGGTGATTTAGATGATTTAGGTATCCAAGATCTCCTTATAAATAATACACATGTAGTGTTTAATTGAGATGTTTAAGAGTAGCTTAAATTCTATCATTAATTTGATGTTATATACTTCAGTTTGAAAAATCTTCACATAATCACCTTGCAAGAGATTAAAACTGTTTCAGTATTGAGATATACTCTATGGCATGGTGGACCAGGCAAACTCTTTTGGTGTTGCTCTCTAGTTAAAGCAGCAATCTCCTCAGGAAGATTTGTGCCTGTGTGGTTTGTAAGCGTCCCTTGGAAGCTGACCACAATGACCCTTTCCTTCCCATATAGAGAACCACAGAATAATTTAGGTTGGGAAAGAATTTTAAGATCACTGATCCCAATTGTTATCCCAGCACTGTCAAGTCCACCATTAAACCATGACCCTAAGCACCACATCCACACAAATTTTAAACCTCTCCAGTTTTCATGAATCTACCACTCTCCTGGGCAGCCTCTTCCAATGCTTGACAACCCTTTCCGTGCAGAATTTTTTCCCAATATCCAATCTAAAATCCTCCCCTGCTGCAATAGATAAATGTAGCTGTTCCATCACTGGACTAAAAATTTTACGTTGCAGACAGACAGAGAGACTGAGACAGGGAAAGAAAAAAAAGAAAAAAAGAAAAATTTAGATCTCAACTGCATTGCATAACCAGCAATCATTGTAATAGAATTACTGACATTATGGGCTGCTAAAGGAACAGTTAGCAGCTCGTCTCACTTGTCTGTAATTTACTCAGTGTCTATTTAGCCTTGATGTACAGCCGAGGTCAATTGCTGTGCCGCTTTCCTATCTCCCTACTTCGGAGTTATAGAGAGTAATGTGTGCCTCATGAATGACTATCTCTCCTGGTCAAGCTTGTCTGTCCTGTCGTTCAGCAGTGCCATGTGTTAATAGATAGTGCTGAACAGTTAATATCGCCAGCTAATTGGCAAAGCACGTGTGAAGCAGATGTATTTAAATATAGAACGTGGAGGCTGAAGGAGTAACTGAAATGCATAAGTGATAAGGATTTATTATTAGAGCAGATTAATGAGCCCACCTTTTTCTCCTCCCCCCCTTCATCTCTCATCCTCTTCCCTGACCAAGTGTATTTTTAATTCTTCCATTTCGGAATGGTTTTATTCCGCTGTTGAGAAAATTCTGATGGAGAATTTTGTGCTGGCTGTGTGGCAGCACCCAGAAGGCCAGACCCATTTTGCTGCATACTGAGTATTTGTAAAGACTAAGGTCAGTAGTAAAACAGTAACAACTGATTTAAAAATCACAGGCGAAGAAGGGGTATGTGAAAAAGAGGCAGAGGGAGATGTGTATTTTTCTGATGCAGATCTGTTGTCTCAAAGATCTAAAATATTAAACAGGAATACTGTTTTCCCTTTAAAAGACCTTTGGCTGAAGTCTCAGCCCTCTGTTAGGTGTTGTCTACTCAAATGCAGCTTTCCACTGCCTTTGATATGAGGAGTCTCAGTGCTTCAGATCACTCTCCTCCCTGAATCTCACCTGGAAAGGGAATGGAGGTAGTTTTTGACATATCTTTACTCCCACATTTAGCTCCTACGTAAACTCCCATCCTAGCTGCGACTCTGCCCCCATGATTGAAGACCAGCATTCAGAATTTTGTCAAGATGCACATCCTTCAGTTTGCCCTCAGATGGAGGAGGCTTGGGGTTTGGTTTGCCTCTTGTTTTGTGGAGGTTGCTCTTCACTCAGACACCTGGATCAATGTAACCATCCCTGGTGCCCTTGAAGCCATTGTGTGAGTATTTGTGTTCTCTGTTTTGCAGCTGGAGAAACTGAGATCTGGAGATGATCCTGATGATGATGATCCTGATGATCCTGATGATCCTGATGGTGAAAGTCTAAATTAGAAGTTAAATATTGATCCTGAATGAAATTAAAATCAAACAGAAGAATTCATAAGGAAAGATAGATTTCCCCCATTCTATTCTCCCCAGCCCAACACTGTCCTCCTCAATGTTTAACCAGGTAGCAGCAGGCACAACAGAGCAACCCATCACACAAAATTAGTCATGCATATGAGCACGCCCATGGTTGTATTTGTTCCTGGCTTAATGTTTTCTGTCAAGAGTTTGTGATTGAGCAGCTATTGGGGTCACTGGCAAAACAAATTTTGTTGAATTCAACTTACAGACAGGTAAATGGAATTCCCTTGCTCTTGGACTGGACAGTTAACCCACTTGTCATGATCAGGTTTTCAGTTTCAAATAGGTGAAGTTATCATATGGTTGATTTTCACTGCCTTTTAAGTGGAAATATGGCTCTTTAAGTTCTTTCTAATCTGGTAGGATTTCTAATCCGAGGATTCTTTAGCTGTGATGTGATGCTGAACAGACATGAGGAACAATTAAACACAGAACCCTTCATCCCCAAAGTTTCCATGTGAAGGAAGAATGTGTAGATGGATTAAATAGGGAGGTGTAACACACTCCTATCTATCTATCATCAGGACAGGAAGGGACTTGGTATCCATTGCCTGCTCTACACAAAATCTCAGCAGATTTCACCAGCCCCGTGAAATAAAGACCATATTAAAATAACTTTTTTAAAAAGAATCTGCAAAATCTTAAAAAACAAGCGAACAACAAAACCAAGTTATTTTCATCTTTTAGATAAGTGTCTCTATTTGTGTAGAAAACCACAGAAGGATCTAAATCATCCTCAGTTTTACCCATGAAACCACATGAAAATGAAATAAGGGCAGGATTTTCCCAGCAAACAGAATTTTCTTAGGGTTTATCCCATACTTCACAACTTCCCATGGTTCAGTGACATGATTTGGATTGCTATCCATCACAGGGTTTGCTTAAGTGAGTTTGGGTTTTGGCACACCAAAGCTCCCCTAAGCTGCACTTTTGTTTTTATTGTTTGGGTTCTGTTGGGAAGATATTTACAGCTATTCCAACATTACCCTTCACAAACAGATTACCACTGTGAATTGCACTAGGGGGAAGTGGTGAAAAATTTTGTGCAGGATTAAGGTAATCCTAAAACAAGCTAATAAAAAACACATATAAGGGTTCTGTTTTTAAAAGGAGACAAGATGAGACACATAATCTCTTTCAATAAGTTTTCTGGAGCAATAAGCCTTTAAACCCAATATACAGCGTAGATGTGTGTTTGTGTGTGTGTGTGTGTGTGCCTGTGTACATGAGTATTTTCTTAAACTTTCCTTTGCCAAGATACAAAGCCCAGCTTGTCAGAGTTACATCATGTTTATAAATCTCCTCTTCAGTGAAATTTGTCTGACATCAACCTTCAGCTCATGCAAGCATAAGTCTTCTTTGGCAGATGAGTGTTTGGGTTATTTTTTTTTCTCTCTGAATCTATTTTTTTTAATTATTATAATTTTATTGACTTTTTAATAAAAGTAATAAAAGGGTCATGCCAGAGAGAAAAAAATTAGTGTTTATATTAACTTTAAATCTTGCCCTCTTGTTGTCTGTAACCACATCATCAGTAAACAAAGGCCAGATTATTTTGTAAAGCAGATACTACAGTTTTTTCTCTTTTGAAACATGTGGTTTCTCCTATTATTTGATTAAGGGCTGAATGTTATCCTTGATGTTTTGAGTGACAAAAGCACTGCTGGCTCAAATTGAATGGAAAGAAATGTTTGATGCATATGATTGCAAGTGCCACCTGTGTTTCTAAAACAAGGGGCAGATCTTTTACAGATAAAAAAAAAAAGCCATTGCTATATGGGGCAATTTATCCTGCCCCTAAGGCAGTGTTGTCATAACTCCATGGTGCAAATTGTTGCAGCTTGAAAGTGGAATTGCTACAGACCTATCTTGTAATGAAGGCAATTTATTTTGGCTAAAAAACCTACCCCAGTGATTTAGATCCTGATCTTGTTTACACCAGGGCTGGTGGCAAAATTGCTGGTGGATTCAAATGAAAACTGAAGTCAAATGGCACCGAAGCCTCCAGGACTACTACAATTGACTTGAAAGGCAACCAAGAGAATGGGTGCTTGTATGAATTCACTGTCACGGAAATGACTTGAAGGAGGCAGTTCTGCATGAGGTACCACCCTATGACATCACGTGGCCAGGCAATTTTCCCTGTAGGATCCAGCTGGATTTCAGACAAAATCAGATTCTCTGCTCTTTTCACCTCCCTTGCTTCTTTCTATCTGGCAGAACACTAATTTGTGTCATGTGTGAGGAGTTTCACCACAAATACTCCTAAATCTTTTGGTCTTTTTCTTTTTAATTATGCCTTCCTATTTTTAACTGCCACCTCTTTAATCCCGAAAAAATAATACACTGATCTCAAATCCTGCTTCAGGGTGGCAGCTAATTGCATATTTGGCCAACTACTGGACTTCCTTTCTTATAATGTTTGTCTCAAGTGCTCAACAAAAGCAATTTGCGGTACATTTTACTAGCCAAATGTATATAATATTACATATTATTAGAATGTTATTAAAGCAAAGACTTTTGTTGTTCTTCTGCCAAACACAAAGAACCCTTTTCCCTTGTATAAAGAAGTCTCAAAGCTAAAACTTCCTGCCTCTTCAAGCTTCCAGTGGTGTCCTGACCTCAGTGTGGTGGGAAAGGCTATTTTTCTCATTCCAGGAAGAAGCTGTAGATATTTTCCATTCTTGTGACTCAGGGCAGGACAAGGTGTGACTGCACCACGTGTGGATACCTCTGAGCTAATTCCCACTGACTTGTTTGGGTAGTGCACACAGGAGAGAGCAGAGAAAATCCAAACTGCAGAGCCTGACAGAGGAGTGTGGTTGGAACTCTGCTCTACTCCCTGCTGCCAGCAATGCCTGACCAAGCTACTTTAAACCTAAACCTATTACAGACACATCTTAACCTTGTCTGAGCTCTTCCTTTACCATTTCACCTTTTTTTTTAGCTTACTTTCTAGATGTAGCCTCTGATTCTTGCTTTTCCTGAGAACCTTGTATGTTCTTGGTGTCAATGCTGGAAGAGCAGAAGCAGGCCCTCACTCAAGACTCAAAATAATTCAGATAATTAGTTCATTTTCCAGATCAAGAAACTGAAGCACATAGACATTCTTACCCAAAAGCTGGTCTCAGGCGGGCAGAGAACAGGAGCAGCTGTGTAGGGGGACTGCAGGTTTGCAAATGACATTTCCGTGGATGGGGATTTGGGAATGGGACTAAGCTCTGGCACATGTACCATTATTTGCAGCCCAGCTTGCCGTATGCCCTGTGTTGGGCGATTCTTTGCTTTTCTGGCCTGGCCTTGTCCCTTCACCTGTTGCATCCATTAGGACCAAGTCTCATTGCCTGACTATTCCTCTTTCTGACCCAGTCTTTCCTTCACTTAAGTACTGCAGCAACTGCTTCCAACCATTCCTCTCTTCCTGTTGCAGTAATGATGCCTGCTGGAAACAGGGAAGAAATAGAGACTGGAAAGCATTCCTGCTTCAAATGAAATCCATACCCACACCAGAAATCTTGTAGCAGAAACTTCATATTCTGCTGAAGGGTTACCAGTGGTTTCACGTTTGCATCAGTGAAGAACTCCACAGAGCTCTGCTATTAATCCTACATTTAGTGTAGAAAGTGATTTAGAAATTCCCACATTTCCAGGCCCCTCAAACAACAAAGATATCAAGGGGCTGGAGCATGACCAGAGAAGGGTAGCAGAGCTGAGGAAGGGTCTGGGGCACAAATCTGATCAGGAGCAGCTGGGGGAGCTGGGGGGGCTCAGCCTGGGGAAAATGAGGCTCAGGGGTGACCTTATCACTCTCTCTACAACTCCCTGACAGGAGGGTGCAGCCAGGTGGGGGTCAGTCTTCTTTCTCAGGTAACAAGTGACAGGATGAGAACAAATGGCGTCAAATTCAAGTGCCAAGGGAGGTTTGGATTAGATATTATGAAATATTTCTTCCTTCTGTGTGTGGCCAGGTACTGGAACAGGCTGCCAGGGCACCGTCCCTGGAAACATTCAAAAAACTCGTAGATGTGGTGTTTGGGAACATCTTTTAGAGGTGCATGTGGAAGTCCTGGGTTAATAATTGGTCTCAGTGATTTTAGAGGTTTTTTCAAACCTTAATAATTCTATGATTCTCTGGTGGTGCCAGCAGGCTGGAGATCCTGGAATTGGGTTGGGAAGGAGGCATCCAAAGCTGGTATGACCTTACCCATGCTGTTTATAGACAGCAGCCCTTGGAGTGAGCTCTCCTGAGGCTTTTCCCAGGGGACCTGTGAATTTGATGACACGGACATGTATTCCTGGTGTCTCCTTTTTGCCTTTCAACAGCACTAATGGGTCTGTGTCACTTCCAGCCTAGGGCTGGCTGCTCTCCAAACTGGGGAAATGCCTGGACAGCATGAGCCCGGGTTCAGAGAGAAATGCAGTCCCTGTTTGCTCACCTCCCACATCAGGGCTCCCTCACACGCCACAGGATAGGTGTTGCTGAGCCCTGTTTTGTTTTGGATTTTGCTGTAGATAACTGACATGAGAAAGGCTCACAAACCCATCTTTCCCTTCAGTCAGTACAAGACTTAAGTGGAAATATGATGTATTTCGCTCATCACTCAGGCTTTTAAACTAGTGTAAAATGATGATTTTGAAACATTATCTTTTTTTCCCCTACCACTTTGTCTTGACCTGAATTTAGGGAACCGACAGATCCTTTCCACCCTTCCTGTTCCCCGCAAGAAAAAAATGAAGGTTAGGATTTCAGCAATTCTGATGTTATTGTACTTAAAAGATCCAGTTAGAAATGCAATGAATAACTTGTTGATGACATTCCAGTGACAACTGAAGTTAATAACGGTCGTAAAAAGTCATTTACTTCAATTGACTTATTGCAAATGCACAAAGGCTGTTAGCTTCATTAATGTAAAAAAGTAGGAAAAAACCCCACTCTGTTTCCTTTCTTCCTTTCTTTTTGAAGTTGCAAATATGTTACAAATAAACTGCTAAATAGATTTAATATTTGACATAAAGGACCTCTGTCCCAGATGTCTGACATAGTTTATAAATTACTATGCTTACAGAAAGTGTGTTATTGCTGTACCTTATTTTGTTTTAATGAATGGATATTATTTCTTGAGCAACAAAGAAGAAAATAAGTCACCAATAACTAGGTAAAGTCCTGTGAAACAGGTATCAGCATAGATTCTATTCATATTTGTGCAGTGAAAGGCTCAAAGAGGCTCAGTTTTCTAGAGAAAAAAATTGCATGACCATTTTAAGAGCCTGCCTTCAAATATCTTTAAGCCATTCCTTAATTTTGTCAAGGTTTCAGCACTGTGTTTTTGGGGATGAAGACAAATCAGGAGCCTCCATGTTACCTCTGAAGAGAGCAAACTTTATTGTTGCACTAAGTCACTCACAAGGATGAGAAATGATGTTTTTATGCCAAAAATTTCATCCATGACAATGAGGATTCCTTTTTCCAGTGACTGCATTTTAACCTTCAAATCCCAAAGGTCACAGAGAGGTAATGTTTTCATTAAAACATACCTGCTAAGGTGACCTAAGCCTTAACATAAACAAAGTCTTTTAAATGCAGACACCTGAAATACCTTGGTTTTCAATCCTGGTTCCAGTGTTTGAATCTCAAAGGTGAAGAAGGCATACCAAATTCCTTTGAAGCCTGGTTTTCTAACCCTAAACTACTTACTAGAGGTAAGATTTCCACTTGAAAACAATTAATCATGCATGTGGAAATCACATTTTTAGCAAATTTTAAATGTGTGGTATTGCACCTGCGTGTGTGCCTTTCCAAATTGTAAAGGCAGATATTTTTAAAGTAAAAATATCCCAATTTGGTTTTTTTTAAAATGAATATAACTTATATTTTTATATGAATAGGTAATATAAATTTTCTCTCAATTAAGGTAAAGGAGGCAAATCCAGAGAAGGAACCTTTTAATACAACATGTAATTTTTTATTGGATAAAAACCGATTGTGTCAGAGTTTGAAGGACACAAACCATCATAAAACTGTGTGTGCAATTTACATAAATCAAGAATCTTAACCCCAGGTCTCCCTGGTTTCTGTAAGGGTGAATCAGTAGCTTTTCCAGGACCTTTGCAATTTAATATCATCAAAATCTCTACATTCAGCAGAGGCATCATCTCTGCTCCTGGCTGACCTGCAGGCTGTACCCTCCTTCCTCCAAGCCCCTCTGGGAGACAGGTGCCACATTTATGTTTCTTCTGTTTGTATAAGGAAGCAGGATGGGTCTAACCTTTAGGATTTTCTGTCCCAACATCCTCACTCACCTCCTCTCCAGCAATTTCTATTTCTCCTTTAATAATTCTATTTTTATTATCTTGTGCTATAAGTATAAATTCTCTGTATGCATGTTCCTGTCCTCTTTCAAAATCCACGGTTGTTGATAAGTGGTGAAAACAGGCAGCAGGAGAGAGTAGGTTTTCAAAGTTCTGAGATTTTCACAGAATATGTTTAAAATTTCTAAATAATCATGGTTTACAAGGGAAATAATTACAGCTGCAGCACAATTTGCTCACACTTTGCTAATAAATGAATAATGTTTCGCCTTTGTTTAGTCAAGGCAGAATCCTCCAGAGAAGCAAAACTTTTTAATAGTAATAACTAGATAATTATACATTAAATATTAAAACTAAACCCGGCCACATCACTGAAGCGCCATGTAAAATATAGAAGCTGGTAAAATATTTATTATACAATTAAAGACTGTAATGGTTTAAGAAACAATAAGGCTAAAAGGAAAAAAGCCCAACAAATTGTGCCCTTGTCCTATAAAATGTTCAGCTCTCCTGACTTGTATGTTTGTTCTGTAGAATAAAAAGGTAGTGTCCACATATTTAATGTCTGCAAAGTTTCATGTTAGCAAAGCCACGCATAAGTTGGATCTACTCAAGGGAGGAAAATCAAGCAAAAAATTAATTCCAATGTAAGGAATGCAGCAATTCAAGCCTGTGTGTATTAAAACAGCAACTTAGGAAAAGACTGAATGAATGCATGTGTGACAAAAATGCCAATAACTGGTCACAGGAGTGCGAAACTGCCTTGGCTCTTGCTTCAAAGTTGGTGGCAACTTGTGGACTCCAGTGGGATTTTGCACCAGGTCCTCAAAGATCCCTCTGAGCAATCCCAACACTCATGGAAAATGTCCCAAATAATTAAATGGGCAGCACAGCTGTGGCTGATTTTCCTGTTGACAGATGACCACTATGGAATGATCATCCATGGGCCTGTGTCAATCACACAGCTGCAGATCCACCTGGGTCCCAGATATGGATTTCTGATGGATTCGTTTTGTTGGATGAGGCTGGAAACAATAAGCATCTGTGCTGGGATGCTCAATCCTCACACTTCATTTCTACTTCCTCAGAGCAGGAGAGAAGGAGAGGGCAAATAAGGTGAGCAATCACTCCAGGAAACCCCCCACTATGGGATGCTTAGACAGGTGAGTGGCACAGAAACATCATTTCACAACAGCTGACATAAATTTTGGGCAGCTCTAGAAGGAGGTGCTGACCTGGGATTTCCTCAATACAAGGGCTTTGTGAAGTCCTGAGAAGGAGCTCAGGTTTAAGAACTGAGGGCCACTTATATTCCACATAAACTATTGGCTTTAAAAAGGATCTTTGGTTCATTAAATGGTTTCCCATATTTATTTTGATTTGATTTTTTTTATAGCTTTTCATGCTCTGAGTAGGGGACTCTTTGCTGGGGTCTTATACATTTTCTACATTTCATGCCTGCAGTCTGAAAAGCTCTGAAAACAGATGCCTTGCTTTCAAAGCAGCTTTTACTTTTTTGGCAATGCCAGATATTTTACAGTAGAAAATACAAAACAAAACCAAAACCAGCGACTTTTGATATCTTCTGTTTCCTTATCACCCTTTGTTATGCTTGTTAATCAGGGTGACTGGGAGTATTTTAAACACTTATAATGTTTAAATTTCTCCTCCCTCCCTCAAACATCTGTTTATTTTACAACAACATGAACCTTGGGGAAGAAAACTGTAGCTACTATTATATATATTTGTTTCCAAGTGAAGAAGTAAACATTCAGCTTTCCCATTGGCTACATCAAACAAATGCTATTTATTTAGTTACTTGAGGCAGGGGGCCTGATCAGAAGAGAATTTCTTTTGTGGCCTAAGGTGGTAAACTGTTTTGTAATGGTGGTAAGCTATTTTTTTAATAAGAACAATGCTTAAGAAAAAGAAAATTCCTAGAGAACCTCTTCGATCAGTTGGAGAGGACAGAAGGGAAATCCCCTTTTGTGGTAAGGAAAGGTGAAGAGCTCTGTGACACATCCAGCTTGGGCTGCCTTAACCTTCCTCTGTTGGATGAGGGAGATATCATCAGGCACCTTCTCATCTGGAAGTAAAAGTGAAAAGACATCAAAAATATCACACACCATGTCACCAACTTGCCAAAAATTCCTGTTTCTCCCTTGTGTGCAAGCAGAGGTGAGGACAACCAGGTGAGTGTTCTGGGGATGTCACTCAGCAGGTGACCTCCAACCGCTCATCCTCTTCCACCGATTTCTGCTTCTTTTGCTTAACAGTTATTCCCAAACATCCAGATACTCCAGAGAAAATAGGAAATGCTGAAAATTTTAAATGGGGAATTGTTAGCAGGTGAGATGGCCCAAAGCAGATGTAGTTTCCTGGGTCAAAATCATCCAGGAACCATCTCAAGCCATACTTGGTTTATGAGTACAGACACAGCCCCAGACCTTCCATTTTTAAACTATTTGCCAACATCTAAGCTAAAATCTAAAATCAGCTGAATGAAAACTGAAGTAAGCAATTGCAAACCCCAAGACTATTGAATCCATTATAAAGAACCATAAGACTTACAAATAAAAACAAGACATAAATGTTTTATTTCTGTATTTTCGAGGTTAACCCTTGAGATGATGATACATTTGTCACTTGGTTTCTGTCTTCAATGTGAGTAATTAATTATGAGTCCAAACCCAGGACAGACTGGTTGTGCACAGCTAAACTGAAATACACAATTTGTTACACCGTGCTAAAATTGTAAGAATATAATAGAATGTGAAAGTTAAAAAATTCTTTTAGACTGGAATTACTATATTTGGACAATAGAAAATATGCTGTAAACTGTAAACTGAATTGTTAAATAATAAAAATATTGGTGTTTTACTCTTTAGACCTAAGATTCCAGTGTTTTAACCAGGTTTTTTAACCACAATGAAAACTTTATCTTACAACCACATTCACCATAAATTATTTTGGTTTTCTTCTGCATACAGAACTCTCCAAACAAACAGATACAGTCTGCCGTGTAACACAACCCTTTGGTGAGAAAATGCACTCTTGTTGCCTTGACTGACAAATAATAATCAACATGTTAATGGGAAAAGATAAAACAAGACTCTGAAACGCTCATTTGTGTCAGAATTAGTTTATTTCCCAGGGCATAGGGAATCCCAGCTGAATTGGTTGCTGCAGTGATGTAAGAAACATGCAAACTGTACCCTTGATTAGAATCTGGGAGAGGGAGATAAAAGGTTTATCTGTGTGGCAAGAGCCGTTTGATGGACTATTAGATATTTTTTATGTTTGCCAAAACCTCATGGCTTTTGTTGTTGCTTGGTCACTAAACTCATCCCCAGTCCCAAATTAACAATCTTACCGTCCAGAGGAGGATTTATGGCAAACAAAAGTGATGAGAGCAAATATGTAAATATCATTAATATTTTGCTTCTAAAATACATATGGACACGTGTGTGTGTGTGTGTGTAATGTTGAGGCACCTTCAAACACTGTAACAAGTCCATCTGCCCAGGTGGGTTTGTTTATGTGTTTGTGTTTCACTCACCCTTTAAGAGATGAAGATTTTCAAGTACCCCTGTATGTGTGAGTTGGACAATATTACATAAACAATATATTATTACAATATATTATATGTTATCAATACATATATATATAATATGCAATATAAATACATTATTATAACACCTATCATTTTGAATATCAAAATACATATTCCCAATATATAAAATCATATATGTTACTATGGAATCATAGACTCACAGAATGGTTTGGGTTGCAAGGGACCTTAATGATCATCCAGGGATCTATGATTATCTCATTCCAAACCCCTGCCATGGGCAGGGACACCTTCCACTATCCCAGGTTGCTCCAAGCCCTGTCCAACCTGGCCTTGGACATTCCAGGGATCCAGGGGCAGCCACAGCTTCTCTGGGCAAAGATATATAATGATACATATTTAATATATTATACTATACATATATCTATCAGTACACATATATTGTGTGTATATGCAAAACAATAGATGAAAACCTAAGTTTAGGTAGAGTTTGACGTATTCTAATTTGCATTTAGTGTTTTGCCTTGTACAAGGGGTTCCAGCGAGACCCTGTGGTTACCTGGTGGGATTCAGCCACGGTTTTGGTATGAACTGAGGGTGGTCACAGCCACACAGGGACAGACTGAATGAATCAGGTAAATGGTTGTGAGTGAGAGACAACAAATGGAGGAGCAGACTTTGAGGAGTGCAGCAGTCCTTAATCAGATTTCCCAGATTACTGCATCATATTTATGGGTTTAGTGCAGCTAATTGTTGCTGCCTTTTTTGACCTTTATTTAGCTACCTCCTACAGCACATGGCTATAACTCACTCCCACTCACTCCACAGTTAGACATGGAAAGGCCTGCAGGGAAAGACCTTTTCTTCACAGGGCTTCATAAATTCTGTACAAAGAAAACAACCCTCCCCGAGACTAATCCATCCTTTGTTTCACATTAAATACACAAAACTAGGGGAATCTCCCACACAAAGAAATGCTGTCAGAGCTGAAGTGGTGCATGGTCATACCCTGTGTACTGCACCCCTAAGTGCTTATCAAAGCAGGACAAACACTGCCAGCAGCTCTGAGGCATGTGGCATAGAAGTCTGCTTTCTGGGGGCTGCTTCACCAGCTAGCCTGCCCCCCGGATTCTGTAAGTTGGAGGTTTGCTGGTCCTGGATCTCAGGCTGAAGCGTGGAATGTGGTGTGGAAGAAAAGAGCGGGCTCTTGCTAGGTTTTAGATGGTTTTATTACCTCCCACGTGCAGATGTCAGTCCGGGGAGGCCCAGGGTTCAGGAGCTCAGGTGAACGGGCTGAACCCCCGATGCAAGAGCACCAGGAGAGACAAAGCACCCACTTAAGTGTGGGGGGGGCTCCCAGACAGAAAGGAGCTCAGCACCAATGACCAGGGAGGGAGGGTTTATAGCCCAGCACAGAAACTTAACACAACGATGGAAGAAGGAGTCACTCAGGTACCCAGATGAATCCCAGGGCCTTTTCCCCAGAATTCTCCAGATCTTACAAAGTGATTGACACCAGGGAAACTCAAGGGCCACACCACTAGGGGGTTTTTAGGTGGGGGGGATTGGGACAAACCAATATGAACATGTTACAAACTATATAAAACATTGGAAAACAAATCCTGCACCGTTACAATGTGCCTTTTGCAAAATATCATAAACAAATGCACCTACAGCCTTCTTCCCTCCAGCCATTCTTCCCTGAGCTGGAGTTCACATCCTGCTTTTCCAGGTCATGTACATGGCCCAGGGTTTCACACAGCACTTTTCACTCCTGATTTTCTTGAGTTTTAGTGTTTTCACCACACTGGGCCAAGAACATCAGATCAGAGATGGTCTAAGGCGACTTTCCACCTGGCAGATTCTCCAGCAGGCTGGGAATGACGGTGGATTCCCTAAGTAGCCTGCAGCAACCCAAAAGCTGCTTTAGATCCCATCAAGGGCGATTTTACCTCCCAGATGGGGTTGTGACTCACAGTCCTTTTGGATTTTGCTAAGACTGATGGCATTGCCTCTGCCATCATTCCCTCTCCTCTGCCCCACCAGTCTGACAGATGATTTCTTCCACAGAGGCAACCAATGTTCTCTTTGTTCTGGTGTTTCATAGCCTGAAGTCAGAGGGATTTAAATTCCCAGATAGGGCCACCAGGCTGTGACATCCAAAGATCTGGTCCTCTCTTGCTCCTGTCTCAGAGAACTAATAACCAGCTGTGGAACATGGAGGACAACTGGGCATGGGGTGGCTTCAGCTGTGGCAGCTAAATGGGAATCAGATGGGAGATACTGAGAACATATCTGTGTTCTCCACACCCATCAGTAGCCAAAATCTGTATCTGAGTTCCATTTCCTTTGTGACTGGTGGAGGAAAAGAGCCACTTTTGGGACAAAGTTCACCTTATCATAAAGTAAACATGTACTAAAGGCTGTATGGATCATTTCTCTTGACTATCAAGGGATCTCAGGAATATTAGGTGGGACGTTGACATCTAAAAATAAGGAAAGAGAACTTACTCCCACAGTGAGCTGGAATATTAGGGTGGTTACCTGGTCAGCAGAGAGCTGATGACCAGAACATGATCATCAGCTGTGTTAATTTATATCATGTGTTTATTTACAATAATTCATCTGGGTTAGACTGTAGATTTGTGTTCCGGGTGCTCTGACATTCTCCAAGTAATATTTTGCATTTGGTTTCTAGAAGGATCAAGGAAAAAATGTCTATATAATATATGTGTGTATATAGGTATTTTTATATACATGTATATGTGTATACATGTACATGTTGAAGAGCCAAAAAATAATCTAAAATGAAAATATAACAGAAATGAACTAACAGAAGTTACTCTACATAAAGCAAATCTGTTCCCCATGTCTACCTTAATCCAGACTCTTCAATTAAATCCACTTCTCTGCACTTGAATCTATTCACTACATTAAAGCCAACCCACTAAGACTATTTATTTCACAGTAATCCAACTATTAATTGGCATTTTCCTCCCCTGCTCCCCCATCCCAGCCCTCTTACTGTCTTCCTAGAATGATTCATCATGAATGGTGAAAATTCCCGTGTCAAGTTCTAGTGCAGAGTAGCTGGAAGGTGTGAACGGTGTTTGGAAGGACTCATTGTCTGATTTACATTATGCCAAAAATAAGCACTTCTGCTCAAGCTCAGCCTTGTTAACAAATTTCTTCATCAGCAGGCAAAGCAGTCACTGCTGCCAAATTATGCAGTAATGCAGACTCAGCAGGATTAGTTCTTCTTCAGGCCATAATGCCATCGATTATTTTATTTTATTTTATTTTATTTTATTTTATTTTATTTTATTTTATTTTATTTTATTTTATTTTATTTTATTTTATTTTATTTTATTTTATTTTATTTTGTTCATAGTCTTGATTTATATCTCAGGGTGAACGAGGTTCTATGACCACCAGCTTTTGGTTTGTGCTCCTGAGTGAACATCAAGCCTCCTCTTTCAGGTAAAACACACCTGAGACAAAGATCTTAAAATACAGATCTTAAAATATACTGGATAGTAAAATGACAAACACTGATTTGCTCATTCCTTCAACTGGAACACAAGCAGATGTAAAAGGGGTCTTAAGAATATTTACTTTAATGTTGAAAGGTGGCTCATAGGGAGAAAATAACGGCAAAGATAAGAAAATGTATTTTGAAGTCAAAAATGAAAAAAACCCTGTGGCTTTAAAAAAGTTATCTTGTAAACCATGTTAATAAATATTATTATTTTTCTCAAAATATTTGCAATGTCATTGTTAAAAGTGGAGAGACTGCTTACTAGGGGTGCTTAGAGCACATGAACGTTGCAGACGGTGAAGTCACATGGCAAAGAAAAGGAAAGAACCTTGGAATAAGAGTTTGGAAAATCCAGGGATTGCCACGGAAGTGGAATCTGTGTGACAGGATGAGAATGATTCTGCATTGAATCTCCACGTAGTTTCTACAACTTCCACTGCAATTGCACTTGCAAGAGCATTAAGTGGAAAACTGATTAAAGCTGTCCTGTGCTCACGGTTTCCACTCTCAGAGGAATTCCAGCATTTGGAAATTAGTCCTTGTTCTGGATCGGAACAAAGTGTTTTTTTCTCTCAGATTTTTCCAGGAACTGAAATGAAATAAAGATAAAAGACTCGGGTCAATCAAACAATTAAATTTCAGTTTAATACCTTTTTTCCCCCTTCAAAACAATTATTGTGTCAAATTCATTTCAAAGTTACTTTGAAACCAATTGAAAATATTACAGAACAATACAAATGATTTTTTTTTTCTGGTGAAGATAGTTACAACTCCATATAATTGTATTCAAAGCTTCTGTTTTGATTACAGCATTTTGTGATGGGGGGAGAAGATGGCAGAGTGGAGGAGTTTTTAAGCTGACTTCAGCTCTGCCTGGGGAAAGCAGAGACCCCTGGGTCTCTGCAGGAGAGTAGTTCCTAAAATATGTGTTTAATCTGGATTTATTCCCTATGAAACTTCGTGAAAAGACACAACGAATTTACCCTTTTCTAAATGTTCAGAAGAAGTCACTGCTTTTGAGTAGTTTGTCAAGGATCTACTTTCTAACAACGTATTGGTCTTTATTTTGTAACACTATAATGGTTTCACAGCTTTTATTTATTAATTGTGAAAAGCAAGAGCTGTTTGTACAGTTCCAGCTTTACAAGCCAAAGGACAGAGCCAATTCCTGCACAGAATTTTGCCACCAGCTCCAACAAAGTAAATTCAGAGAAACTGCCCTGTAAGGGTTGAGTCATCCTGGTGTAAGAGGAAAACCAACATCCTCTGAAGGGTGGCACTGCAGCCCTGGGACGAATCTCCCTGTCCTCATGTGGATGAACAGCAAAGCAGCACCAAACAACTCAAACACCTCTGGGTAAGACAGAGCGCTGTTAAATATCAGTTGGAACTCTTGGTTTGTTTTGCTTTGAAGAAATGAGGTACTTTTCGAAATTGTGTCCAGGGTATAGCTGGAGCTGGTTGTTTATCCATCAATTGGGATTTTAATTAATGCTTTTTGGGGCTGGATTTCACTGCAGCGAAGTCATAATATGTGCCTCCTTTATGGAGGAAAATTAAAAAAATTCACAGTCAAAAGTTTTCAGGTTTGAGCTGGAAAGAGAAAGCACTCAGCTTGCAATGGGGCTTATTTTGTGAAAGTTAGATATTCTGAAGGAAACAAAAAAACTACGTTCCAGCCCAAAATTTATTTGGAATCATTCTTCTTAACCAATGGCATTGGTCAGGAGAAAGTCCTGCTTATGGCAAGAGTCATTCAAATCCAGGGGCCGGATTTTGATGATCCTGGCGGGTGCCTTCCAGCTCTGGATATTCTATGATTCTAAGTGCCCAAGAAAGAATCATTCCAATCCCTGAAGCTCTCACAAGCTCAGCAGGTGGTTGGTAAAGGCAACATCATTGCCTTCTGTTCACTGGAAGAAGATGAATTCACAGAGAAAATTTGCTGAGGAGGCACAGGTGGAATTAAATCTTCTGAATGACCTCTCGGTACAGATATACAGGGAAGGGCTCTTTGCCTTCTCCTTAAGCTTAGTAGTTTTGCTGAATTGGGATCTGGGACTCCTCACCCAGAAATGCTGACTTGCCCCACACCTCAATTTCCCTATCTGCAGGATGAGTAATAATGCATTTACATCAGGTTCTTATTTACATCAGGTTAGTCATTAAATGCTGCAGAATTTTACAGCATTCATTAAAATGCTGTAAAAGAACAAGCTTAATCAACCATCCATTACTCAGCGTGCAGAATTACTCACAGGGCAGGTTTCTTCCTGATCTGATGCCCACCTCCCTTTTAACCAAAACGATATGACTAACAGAAATCACCGACTGCAGTGTTGACAGCGAATGACAAACAGTTTTATTCTGTGTGTTCTTCTACATATGGTTAAAGACACGACTGCATGAAAAACAGCCTTTCTGCAAGTGTTCCTGTGAACTGAAGCCACTCCTTGCAAAGAGGCACGAGCAGGGAATTAAAAACACACACCAGGTTTTGATCTCAGCTCAGCAAGTTTTGCTTGGGCACGAGTCCACTGGCTTCTTCACCCAACCAAGCGAGACACAAATCGGGGTGACATATTCACGCGTGTCAGATGAAAGTGTGCGGGGTTATGTCCATATTAGTCATGAGATAACAGGGCAGATGCATGTTAGGGTGGAACAGTGTTAGCAAATTATCTCACAAAAGGCTATTTGTCTTCCTTGGGACGTGTGCCACCACTTCAGCAAGTCTGAATAACTCTACATTCCTCACTTCCCGTCATGGAGACTTAATCCAGCTCGGTCAGCGAGGAGATGCAGGTTGCAGTAAATTAGTTGGAGAAGGAAAAGCTTTCAGCTGGTTTTCCATTTGCCCTTCTGTGTTGCCACGTTTCTGTGCTCCCTCTCACCAAACTACCCAGCAGCACATTGGGGAGAAAGTTAAAGAAAGGACCCATGGAGGTGCCTGCAATCCAGCTAGGATGAGGCTGGCTGGATTCCCTTCATAACCACTGGCCAGACGTTGAAATATCGGTGATGTGTTTTGTCTTGCACAGAAGTTAAGGGCCCAAAGGACATCAGCTATTTCAGAGTTAACTTGGAAAGGAGCTGAGGGGGAACACCAGCTTGTGCAGAGTGTGCTGGTCTATTTGGATCCAGATAAATTTCACTTGAATTGTGAGTCAGAGCTCCCCACACCTGGCAACCCTCAGCAATGGCAACGTGTAAAACTGCTCCATTTAACCTGTTTCTGTACTGAACAGTAGTGACACAATGACAAGCCTGAGCCCTCTGTGCCTCAGGTCCTCTCTCTGTGACAGTAAGAGCAGCATCAGCAGAGAAACAGCTGGAATTTAAGCTCCCAGATGGATTTGCTTAAACCATGACTATTTTGCCCTGAAGTGCACTTAGGAGCACTCACTCTGTCTTTCAGCGGCAGTCACAGAAACCTGCACCAAAAACTTGTAGCAAGCAGTAACTCCTTAAACAACTTCAGCTAAATATGCAAAGCTGGCCTGCCTACTCCTAAAATTAATTGAGCACAGGCTCAAGGTGAGGAATGAGTATAGAAAGAGAGACTATTAGCCTGTTTTCCTCTCTCCAAAACTCAGTCCAGTCAAAGGGGTGACCTGAGTCACATCTGCCTGCGCTCACCACCTCTGCCTGCTTTTAGCTTATGAGCACTTTTGTAGCCTGCCTCTAACACAGAGGTATTTACAAAACAAATTTCTGATCACAGGATCCTGCTGTCAGCAAACAAATTCTATTTGCTACACTGACTCCAGGACAGCCATAGGCTGAGGAAAAAAAGCTCTGGTCAACTCCTAACCCTGTTTACCAGAGCAGGACCTAAATCGTGAAGTTCACATATTGTTTAATGCTGTGACCTCTGTGCACTTGCTAATCCCTCATCCACCGCTCTGCAGCTTCTTTCTTGTCCACAGCCTCCAGACTAATACCCAGAAAGATGCTTGGATTTCCAAAACTGCAAACCATGCAGCTGTCACACTCACAGGGGATGTTATGTTGAGTCAGCACACTGCCCCAGCATGACCAGAGCTATGGGATCTCTCCTTCCTATGGATAATCACATCTTTGCCTGCATCAGGCACCTTCCTGCTGCAGCAGGATTTTGATACCAGAAGCAAGATTACTTCTGCTCTCAGGGCAAGCAGAAATTAGACCATAGAAAAGATTTTGGAGTCTGTTATCCTCGCAAATAATGTCTCAAAAATCAATGTTTGAATCACTAGATTTCCCCCATGTGATGATTTATAAAATACTATCTGATTTTATTACTGGTCTACTGAAATATTTAATTTGTTCAATTGCTGTTAATAAACTCATTAATATTCTGTTTTATCCAGGAATACCCAGTGCTTCATTGGGGCACACCCAGAGCCCAGGCTCACAGAGAAGAAAAGACATAAATCCAGTATGTATCACTCCACTGACATGTCCATGTCTTTCTGCACACACAAGGAATCTCATCCCTCATGAAACAAGTTTAGTTGCTCCACATTATTTTCGTTTGCATGTCAGGCAGTGTCCAGGGTGCAGCTGATGTGTGGAATTTTCACAACCCAGCACACCTCAGTCATTACTTGTAAAATTAATTGACTTCCCTTGACACTGGAACAGGCTGTCCAGAGAAGCTGAGGATGCCCCATCCCTAAAAATGTTCAAGGCCAGGTTTGATTGTTCCTGGTCAAGTGGAAGGTGCCTCTGCCCTTGACCAAGATGCTGGAATTAGATGAGCTTTAAGGTCTTTTCCAACCCAAACCATTCTATGATTCCATGACAAATGTACACTAAAAAAATCACTGTGAGGAAGATGATGGAGCTGCACTGGTGTATGAGCAATAGGGGACCAGAATAAGGTGACACTTTCCTTCCCTTTGTTTCAGATGGAGAAGAAAACGGGGCAACACTTGGAATGACACTTCACCAAATCTGAAATGAAATTTCAGACTTCTCCAGGTGGGTTGAAGTGGAAGATCTTTCCTGTAGGATATTCACTGAGAGAGAAATTAAAGCAAGTAAATATATAGACCCTGTGTTTAAAGTAGCCCTATAATAAAAGCAAAATATATGTGAAAACTTTTCAGTGCTGTCATGCAGACTTTCACTGGGAAACAATATCAAGAGTTCGGTACTGTGTGTAAGAATCAAAAAATTCTAATTATTAAGAAATACTTTAAAAATTTACTGTGCAATCTCATTGGAAAAGAATTTGTTTTATCCAAGATAATGTCTTTTTTCCTTCCAACTTAGAAAACATTTTCTGTGCTCTAGGAAGCAGCATCTCTCCACCTGGTAATTCTGATTTTTAAACCCCATTTTTCCTCAAATGTGGAAAAATCCCCCAAACCCCAACAAAACCCCACAACCTAATTTGAATGCTCTGAAACAGCAGTTCAAAAAGAAATGTTTCATTTAGCAGTATCTTATTTAAAATCAAGCAGTTCTTAACATAAATAACTTTTCAATAAAAAAAGGGTCAGGGTCATACCTTTTCTGTAAAAAAAAAAAAGATTCATTTTATTTAGGTAGATAACTGCCCTTTAAAATGTATTTTTTAAATTTAATTTTAGTGCAGGGTACAGGATGTAATAGCTGTTCAGACTGTGAATGAGTCTGATAGAAAATAACTGAGGGCAAATAACACTGAAAAGGAAGGAGAGGTATTGAAATTGGATTGTGTAAGATGTTACTAAGAAGTATTAAGCAAAGGCCTTCCCTGAAACACAACCATACTAATATTCAAATTAAATACCTATTAAATATAAGATGCACACTTCACAATATGGATTCTCCCAGGGCTTTGATTATGATGTGGCAGGAAGAAGCCTGTAATTAATATTATATGGTGATTCTTTTCAAAGCAGATTGTTCCAAGAGCTGTAATCACTACTACTTAAGTAAGTTGTCCTTCAATAGCTAAAAAGAAATTAGGAACCAGAGCAAAGGTAAACATGCAAGCCTGTTTAATTTTTGGCAATATTTTTGGGAAAAATTGAAATTATTCTATCTCTGAACAGTTTTAGCAGTTGCAGGTTAGATCTTGCCTTGAATCTAGATACTTTTCATCTAGCAGGTCAACATTTGTTCTGTATAATGAAACAGAAATATCTTTAAGAAATGATCCCTTCAAATATTTCTGCTCGTACCTTTGGCCTGAGGCATCCTCCTTGGAGACCAAACCATTTGGAGCAAAGAAATAGCCTCTAAATGGAGCTGTGAAAATTGCAATAGCATCTGGCATGATGAAACAGAAATTAGCAATTATCATCTCCCAGCAGAGCAATGGGAACCAGACATTCTCTGTTCATCAAGAGGAAAATAATTAATGCTTAAAAAGAGAACCATATTAAGTTTACCTAATCAAATGCTCCTGATACAGGGAAAATTGTCTGGATCTCCATTTAACTAGGTGGTGATACAAATAGGTGTGTAGTACTTAACATGAATCTGAGGTACTTGCTCCCCTCACATCCCATGGCAACACATTCCATAAGTTAATTATATGCTTTCTTAAAAAAAATAAAAAGGCATTTAATCCATTTCACGGTGGCTGTGTTGCTCATCAAATGTCTAGAACATTTAATGTCTTGGTAAGACTATCAGCTCAGCAATTTTTAAACCCAAAAGGGCTTATTTTGTCATCTTGCTTGACCTATCAGCTGCTAAAGGCAAAGGGACTTCTCTGAAGTTATTCTTGCTTTAATCTTTACTAGATCCTGACTTTGCAGCACAGATCATTCTAGAAAGCGGCTGATGACAAAATTTATTGTTCCAATATTTAATTACTCTCATTGGTTCCAGTCAATGTTTGTTTTAGCTTCCACTTCTACCTTTCAGACCTTGTTATACCCATTTTTGGTAGAATAATTGTCCCCCTCCTTGTCCATCATCTGGTTTTGGGTAAAGTGTAACATCCTGCTTGCTCAGGTCCCTGTCAGATGATTCAGATAATAATTTGCTCTTTTTCATTTTTCACTTCTCTTGTGCTCTTTGTACCATCACTTTATTTTTGTCAGCACTGACTTAAAGCTTTCTTGGAAGTGTAATGTCAAACAATCATTCTCGCCCACAGTGTTTGCAAATGATGTTTTTTAGTGATTAAAGTGCTCCAGTCACCTCTACACAGCAGACCAAGGGCTTTTGCACTATCCCTCATTGCACTTCTCCTCTCCAAAGCCAAGACATGGAGTGTTCCAGATACCACATCTCTTCCCCAACCAAATTAGTCCAGGAGAAATAACACCGATCTAGCCCAGATATCTAAAATTTACAATTCTTAGCAGTGTTCTGTTAACCTCATCCTCTTGTTTGGACTGTTGAATCTCCCCTGAAAGAGAAATTCTGCTGCTGTCCAGAGACAGGGAGTCCATCAGCACTGGCAGAGGTATTTCCTGAAGATCAGCTGTCTGCTCCTTCTGGGGATGTTGCGTGACTGAATTCATCTTCATCCAGCCAGAAGAATACCTTTTGTCTGGAAACTTTGACCTCCTGTGTGAACTGGCTCTTGAATGATTTCCTCTTCCATCTAGGGAATGTTCATTCCACCAGAAAAAGGACCTAAGGAGGTAATGCTTAATGCAAGAAAGGGAAATGGAGGGGGCTTTTATCCGAACTGCAATGTTCTGAGGACAGAATTTGGATTTCACGTGGTCAGAGCTCTTGCAACAAAAATTCTCCATGTGTTCCTCAGTATGTCAGGAGCAGCGTGGCTATGGTGCCTCAAGGTCCAAGACACGGGACACCACTGTCAGAGAGGTCCTGGAAGAAGCCCCAGGTTGCTCTCTAAAGACTTTGCAGGGAGTAGATGGGACCAGTTTTAGGTCAGTGGGATTATGAGACCAGGGCCTTGATGGCTTTTTGCAGACAGGGACTGGAATGAACTCCAAACCTGACATCCTCCCAGTTCACATCTGACCCATCAGTGTCTTTCCAAGTAAAACAAAATGTAGAATATATCACCAAAGACAAAGAGCAATTGTGCAAAATGAAAGACTTTTCACATTTGTGCCCATGGTTTCCTTTTCAATTATTTTTTGCTTTTTTTTCTCTCTCTCACCTATACTCTACGGAAATTCAAAAACACCTCTAAGACACATGTTTAAAATCCCCAACAAACCATGAATTGGTCTTTTAAAAGGAAGAATTCAATAGAAGCCTCTGTGTATCACTGAAATGTAAGTTAGATTATTTTAGATTATTCTAGGGCAAAACCCCACAGTGGTTTCTCTGAGCTGGCAGCACAAACGGAAAGATAACAGTTGTGACCAGAGTTTTATGAAAATACATATGACAGCTGCTTTCATTCCTTCATCATGTGACAGAGAACTGTTCGAGCAAACTCTTCACCAGTTCAATTTGACTAAATCTTTTAAAAATCACCATCATCTGCAATGTAGCTGGAATAAAAGCATTCTAAACCTCAGCACTGCTGGTTAATTCAGAACAGCCAACCTGCTGATGATGCTCCTTATTTCTTGCTTCTCCATGCTGAAAGATAACAAAAACCCATCCAACTTTTCCTACCTTTTTCTGTCCATGCCAGGGATTCCACACTTGGTGCCAAAAGGACTTTGCTCTGTGGGTTGAACTTTGGATGAAGAAGTTCACTTTCCTCTTCTACAAGAAGCATATGGAAGTTGTCCCAGGTGGAAGCAAAGGCCCAGCGAGGCTGGGTGCTCACAGAACATTCATCCTGCTCCAAGTGGGATAAAAGACATCCTGGACCTTCTTCTGCCTGCTCTGGCCAGTGGCTGTCTGTGCACTGGGGTGTGTGCCAGATGAGAGTGTGTTCCACACTGTCCTCCTGCATCCTTGGCAGCAGGAAAATCCACCCAGCTCTGCCAGGATCTGTTCTGTCTCTGGAGCAGTGGCTGCACTGGACAGAAGGGTCAATCCAAACAAGAATTTTTTTCCCATTGGAATTTTACAAGTGGGTTAACTGGAATGTTTTGCGAATTTATGCTGATCAACGAGGTTTGTTTCAGTTGAGAAGGAAAAATAAAAAAGCAATAGGAAAATGAGACAGGAGTTTTGGAAAAAAATGGTTTTTTATTTGGATGCTTTCAAAGTAATCTGAGGTGATGTTTCACTTAAAAATATACTTCAGTTTTATTTAGAGTAGAATAAACATCCTTTCCAAGGGTTCAGAGCTGCAATATTTCATTTCAACCTGAAAAAATAGACTTGAAATAAAACTGCCCTTGCTCCTGTTCAACTTGCTGTCAGCTATCATTTTTATGCCACTTGAAAAAAAAAATCAGAAACAGTATAAAAAACATTAACTGTGAAATCCAGAAATGGTGGGACCCCAAAAAACCCTTTCTGGGTTTGACATATCTTTCCACATCTTTATTTATGTACAAAAACATTGGGCTTCTTACCATTTCTTGTTCATCTGACTGTACTCATGTCTGTGGAAAAGTGCATGACTTTACAGGAACTATATTTCACTGAAATGAGAGTGATACCTCCAGGTAATCGACATTAAGCAATTCCTTCTGATGATGATGATCATTGGAAACCTGTAAACCAGCCCAGGCTCCTCTGTGAAGGGATGGATATTGCTTCTTTATTTTGCAGAGACCCATGAACCTCATTTCCAGTAGCTTTCCTCTTTTCCTTTCCCTGCTTGACTTCAGAGCAGGAGGTCAGGTCAAACTTCTGGCTGGTATAATAGCTAATTACACCCCCTATTTGGCCTAGGATGCGGGGTGAGGCATAAATTAGGAGCTGATAGCTTGGCTGGTGCCATGGTGGGTTATTAGATGTGTGTCAGCGAGCAAAGCTGTGATCAAAGCTCGCAGCGAGGCAGCCAGAGGTCGTGAAGCATGGCTGGGGACTAATTGCTGGGCTGTGTGCTGAAAGGAAGTTTGCAATGAAAGGCCATTAAGATTCAGGTTTTCCAACCCGTGGAGCAAAGCTGTGGAGAAAAGTGGATTTCTGAGCAAGCAGGGAAGTGAGGGGGTCCGGCGTGAGCCCTGCTCTGGGTGATGGTTTGCCTCATTTCTGAAGAGTTTTCCTAAGGAAGGGCAGGATCTGTTCCTAAACAGTCCAGACAAGGGCTGATTAACCCATATCTTCGTTTAAATGGGTTGGTCAAAAGAAAAGAAACTTTTTAAAGAGCTCCCACTGATGGAGGAATTTGGCTTGTTGTAAGATGAAGTGGCAGAAACAAAACTCTGCTTGTAGAGCAGAGAGTGGAGAGGGCAGAGGATTTAGTCAGACACTGGAAAAGCACGCCAAGATCTATGAATGACAGCTCTTCAGAGAAAAAATGTAGAGGGATAAAATTATTATTGCTTTTTATTTTCAAAGGTTTTTCTATACACTCTGCACAGCACACCAGACACATTTTCCCCATTTTGCAAATGGGGAAACTGAGGCAAAAAGAAATAAATTTCACTTTTTAATTTATAGCACCCAGATATCCTGGAGTCCAAATGACATAACTAAGCTGATTTGAAGAAGAATGGACAACTATTTCCCTATTTTGGTTTTCTTTTTGCTACTGTTGTAGAAATTAATCACTTGATCTATCAGTCATTTTTCAGTCTTGTTTCTCTTTGGGTCTTTTTCAGAACTCTGAAAATTTCCCAGTTAAATCTTTTCAAGGATGGCATCCATCTCAATCTATCTGTCCTCTTCCTCCAAAACTTTAAATGACATAAAATAAAAACAACAGCATAAAATAATATTTCATAGCTGTTTGTATATACAGCATAAATGAGGGAAAACACTTTCATTTTATAATCATCAGTATAGTTTTTATGTATGTGAGCAGTTTAAATTAAATAAATAGTTAAGTTATAAAATTATGCAAAACTTAAATAACAGAGACCAAATGTTTTCATGCCTGTTTGGAAAGGTCATCTTGAATATAAACAATGATAAATAGCTGAGGAAAGTCTGGTGACTCTGGCCAAATATAGATTGTCAGAACCAAAGCTGGAATTTCCACACAGTGAAATTCCCACTCTGTCAACATGTATTTGCAGTCAGTTTGAGACAAAAATGTCATATTTTGGAGAAAGAAAAAGAACCTCATAAGTGCTTTGGTAAAAACGTTGAAAAGTATTTGTGTCACTTTGGCTTGCAGTTACTCCCAGCTATCAAAATCAAAGGAGCTGTAGCTTTTTGTCCAACATTTCTTCAGGAATTTTTGGCCACAGCCACATTTCTCATGAACCCACGTGTCCCAGCTCAAGGATCAGTTTCTTGATCCGTGAGCCAACATCCCACCTGTCGGCCTGTGCCACCTGATCTGAAATGAGAACATCAGGAGGGACAAACAACGTGGCAGCCTAAGCTTAGGAAAAAGCCTGGTGCAATCTCCCAGCTGCTGGGAATTGCGTTCTACCTCTCTGTCTCCTCTTTACCCTTACACCTGGCTCACATCTTCCTTTTCCTCTCCCCTGCCTGTCCTTGGGATAGAATGTGCAATTGTCTCTGGCAATGGTAATTATTGACTGGTATCATGCAATTACCAAGGTATATCACCAGCCTGTCAATGAACTCACAGCTTTTAAATGTACAGTTACTATTTAAAGGCATAAAATCAACCCTAAATAAAGTAAATTATGGCTGTAGTTTTATTTCTTTGTATCAAAGGAATTTTATTTCCATGTAAATTAATTAATTGGGGGAAAAAACACTGAAACAAAGATTAAAATCTCTCTGTGGTATTTCACAGGTGAAGCAGAAAACAAGAACAACATTTAAAAGCTTTCCTAGCTGCTTGCAACGTATTTTCTTTTATAGAAAATCACTCAGTGCAAAAAGCAAAAAGGGAAAGAAAAAACGCGTTGTTGTCGGATTTGTCATTTTCTTTACCTTGGTATTGAAGAAAATGAGAAGTGAAATTGGTTTCGTGTCTCTTTATGTGCTTTTCATACAACTTAACTAGATTATTAGAAATGTTCAGTAATAATCTGTAGATGAAAGGAACGTTAACTCTTGAGTCTTTATTATGATTAAGGCTTGAAGTCATTTGAAAATTATATGTGGAACATGATCTATTACATCTTATGGCAAATAGGAGCTCATTTATTTAGGCTACAGCTAAAGAGTAACATCTGCCCATGTCTTGAAGAACTAATTGCTAGCAAAAGAGAAATGAATATGTTTGTGACTTTTATGGTAAACTCGGCAGTAAAGGGAATAAGGTCCTGATGTGGAAAATTGGAAAGTCGGTTCTTCTGCAGAAACAAACCATTCTTCTGCGGGGAGTAATGGAAGAGATCTTTTTGCTTTTTGCATCCTGAGACAAAAGGCAAGCTCAGGACTAGGTGATTTTATATTGAACTTTCAAACCCATAGTCGATAAGTTGGTTTCCATACTTGTTGTAGCAATGCTGCCAACAGCAAGGGTGCTTTGGCAACAAATCTGCTCCTGTTAAAGTCAAAGGTAAAATTCTTTAACCTGTCGTATCCATCTTGGTACTTGTGAATTCCAGAAATGAGCCAAACCCTCAGATTTAAAAGTGGCATGTGAACTTCCCTAAATTCAGGCTTAACTTGTTACTAGGCTTTAGGTTATGCTTGCTGGGGAGCCAGACTGATGCTATTTGAAAATTTCAGATCTGGATCCAGTTTTTGATTTAACACACTTTCAACACTTCAGCTTGTTCAGTTCCAAGATTTTAGTTCACATCTTTCTATTCTCAGTTTTATAACGCTGTACATGCAATTGTTTGAAGTCTCTAAAATGATTAATGTGCATGCAACTCTATGAAAATATTCTTTGGTCTTTCTCCAATTTTCAGTCTCATACATGAGAATAAGAAGCAATAAAGAAATATTATCCTTTGCTTGCACTGCGGCAAGTACCACTAGTCATGTAAATATTACCCCAAACACTGCAAAAATTACTCAGCTCTGTTTGAATCACTGCTTGTGGAGCTCGGCTTCATTTTACTAAAGCAGCTGTTGGAATCTTATGTCTTTAAATAAATAATTCACTTGTGTAAGGAAAAAAAAAAGAGTGATTTTTTCAAGTGATGTAAGCTGCTATTGAGAACATTGCTGGGAGTGTGCAGGTTTATTACCCAGAGCCTTTTCATTAGGGTTTGGTGACACAAGTGCTTAATTCTGTTGAAACATCTCAGAAAAGGGTGTTTAGGTGTAAGAAGAAATCATGGTTAACAGACAGGTAAGAAAATCATATACATCTGGAACTGAGTTCCATTAATATGAGGTTCAAGAGGCGTTTATGTGCACAGTGCGTTGACCAACATATGCGTCATAAACAGAGTCCATGGGCATTCTGGAAAACAGGGGTTTAGGAAAGACTTCAAACCCAAATGAAGATTATTTTCTACATGAGGCAATTTTTTTTTTCTGTAAAATGCAGGATACAATCCTACCATGTAGAAGGTGATGCTTTTTAGATATATGACATCACTAAGACTGATACTGAAAGAATATGATTTCTGGTATTCATAATTAAACCATGCTGTAGGCAAATTGGAAAATGTAGTTGACTACAGAATAATTTGAATTCAAGGTCCAAACCAAAAATGTCCACTCATTGGTTAAGTTTTTTAGACTTTCTGCAGCAAGCACTCCTGCAAGGTGACTGTAGCAGCCTCTTCAGTGATTTTTTTTTTTTTAAATATACTACTCCTGTTGATCATTTAGTCTGACATTTGTTCTTCTAGGACAGATAGATGAGGATTATCTTTCCAGCTGCTTCTTCTAAAATCTGCAAGAATTTTTCATTCTCCTTCTGTTCTGAACCTCAGCCCAGAAAGTCTTCATGTAATTCCTGATCCCACTTAGACGGAGGCAGAAAAGTGGTTTGACAAACCCATTATCTCACTGCCAGTTCCCAAAGCCATGGCTTATTCCTAGCCCTGCCAATATACCCCAGAGATGGTGATTTTGTGTACAGGTCAGAAAAGGGTCTGTTGGGAGTGGAGGAGTATCATATATCATATAACATGTCATAGATCATATAAAAACCATATCAAATCACATCGTATCATAGTATGGCTTGGGTTAGAAGGGACCTGGAGGATCATTAGGTCCAATTCCCTGCCATGGACCTTGATGTCCAGGCTGAAGTTGGATTTTGCATGCCTACCCCAGAATGGAAAAATGACTGGACTTTATCATAGAAGCACGTGTGAGCAGGAGGTGAACGATGTGGATGGAGAAAGGATTTCCCAGTCTGCACAAGGAGTGGTGCAACATTTAGATAGAGGACATGGAAAAGTTGCAAAATTATGAGGAGGTCCTCTTAGTCAAGCAGTATTCAGAGTTATAGATGAGTCTGCAAAAGAAGTAAATCACCACGGACTGACATCTGCAGCCAGTGCAAATCCTGGACTACAACCTGTAAGACTGGCTGGAGCCAAAGATATTTCCAAACCTCCAATACAGTCAGCAGTTCCTGATCCCACTCTGCTCAAACTCTTCTTTCCACAAAAGAAAGAGCAAATCAATACCTAGTTAGTTTATGCATTTATGCACAAATCTCTAATGTCAGACAATAGACACACTTGTGGCAATGCATTAACATTGACATGGACTCCACTAAAATACTAGGGAAGTGCTAGAGGTATTGAGGACATTCAAATTACACAAATCTGACTATAAACAAAATCAATAATTTTAAGTAGACTCCAAATATTAGCACAATGTAGCAAGTGGAACACGCTCTTTGGCAGAGCCTGTAGTGATAGGACAAGGAGTAATGGGTTTAAAGTAAAAGAGGTTCAATTTAGATTAGATATAAGGAAGAAGTGCTTTTACAGTGAGGGGTGAGACACTTACACAGGTTGTCCAGAGAGGGGGGGGGGTGACCCATCCATGCAAACATTCAAAGCCAGGCTGGATGAGGCTCTGAGCAATCTGATCTAATGGAAGATGTTTCTTCTCTTTTGCAGGGTGGGGGAAATAGGTGACTTTTTAAAATCCTTTGCAACCCTGAGTATTCATATGAATCCAAGTCATGTAAGGCTTTATTTGCTTCAGCACATCTCTTCTGTGCCTAAGTGATGGACAGCTTTTTGTTCTGTGTGCTCTGTGCTCTGGGTTTAACCCACTATTGATAGATTGTTACTTTGAGCAACTTAGTTGAAAAGTGTCATTTTTATTTACTGTTCAATGTGTATCATGTCTCTTCCCCAAGAGAAGTTATAAATCTGAATTAAAATTCTGTTGAATGCACTGTTAGGGTGCCATTCTGGATCTACATTATTGGAAAGGTGAATTACACTCAGTGTTGAACTACTGGGGGGATGAGAGATTTGAAGTAACAAAATTCTGGCAATATATGTGAGAAATACCCCACATTCTGTGTCCCTTCTCCATTTCATCCCTCCCTTCCCACCAAGAAATTCAGCTCCCTGGTTGGAAATTTCCATTCTCCCAAAACACCTGCCCTGCAGGGTTGCACTGGTTTGAAGCATATCTAACACAGCAATTGAGAGGTTTGCTGGGTTCACACACACTGGAGAGAGCAATTTTATTTTCATACTTGATGTTCTTGTGCACATCTGACCAGGGTAACCGAGTGCACAGGTTGTAATCTTTCCAAAAGCAGTAGGTTGATATCAAAGACTTTGCAGCGAAGCAAGGAATTGTGGCAGTACTTCAAGGAGCAGGTTTGCAATTAACTGTTAAATACAGATTGAAGGAATGCCCTGCTTGGTTGCTGCAGGCTTTCCTTGCACACCAGCAATGACTGAATCCAAAGCACAAAGCATGGCAAGATGATAACCTGTTAGCAGGGGAAGGAAAATGGGGTGGAATTATTGAGCAGTTGATAACATGCAGGCTGTTTAATGGTTTCAGAATATTGTACAAAAATAAAAAATCTGAAGCCCCTCTGAATTACAGTTTACGAAAACGAAAACAAAACAAACAGAAAAAAAAAGGAAAGGAAAATAATGAACTGGTATGGTGTACATGTGAGATTCCTTTTGAAAAGCAAAGCAAGCTTCAAACTGCTCAGCCTACATGCTCATTTAGCCGTCAAAGGATATTGAAGATGACAACTTGGAAAACAAAAGAAAACAATACACTTAGCTGCCAAAAATCCCCAAACTCCAACCCCAGCTCCCAAAACCTGAGATTGCTCATATATTTTCCAGTGTGGTCTAGGTCTAGTGCACTCAGTGGTTCTAGTTCTAGGACAAGACCAATGGACAAAATATTTTTATTCTGTTTTCTCTCCCATTCTCTAATTATTAGATTTTCCTGAGGGTCTGAGAGCCTCACAGTGTGAGCAACAATTACATTTGTCTGGAAAGGAAACCTTTGGATGCATTTACCCAGAGAGGTTGTGGAATCTACTTCTCTGGAGATATTCAACAGCCAGCAGGACACAATTCTGAGCAACATCTGTAGGGCAGCACACCTTCTTGAACAGGGAATTTGAAGTAAACGACCTCCAGTGGTCCCTTCAAACCTTACCAGCTCTGTGATTCTGTGTGATTAAGCATCACAGAGAAATCAGAGCTGAAATAAGAGTGGGCTAGGGATTTGTAAAACATCTTCATAACCAATTAGCATCAGCAGAATTTGTAAGGAATTGCTCAATATGTGCCAAGTTTTGGCACCGAGTTTTTATGTCATTTCCTTGAGCAAATATTTTTCTTGTGCAGTTCATGATTTGGCATGAACCTGAAGATGGGGACAGAAAAAACAGGAAAGTTAACAGTGAAATGGTTTGGTGATTTGTCTACTCTCAGAACTTGGAAATTATACAGATAAAGGAGGGTTATAGCTGGCCCTGCTCCCTACTTCAACCAGTGTGTTGGACTAGATCGTTGTTGAATTGTCCTATACAAAAACATACAAACAACAGAACAAAAACATACAAAAAGTTTCATAATAGGACTGTCTTGTTTTGCCACTGGCTGAGATAATGGCCTGAGTCTCTCCTGAAAAATGAGGCCAAATTTGAACCACATCCTTCAAAAATCAAACCCCATTGCTTTGACATTCATACCCCTGGAATTTTTCTGACATTTTTTCAGAAAAATCTGCTTTGAGGTGGGAATCACCTAAAGTTATAACTGACGGACAGGTTTTGTGTAATTTTTGCTACAGACAGTTTGCCAGTGCAGTGTTTTGCAAAGATCGGGGTTTGATCTCTTACTTTCATTCCATTTTTGTGCATCTTCCATCCAGAAGATCATAACCCAAGCAGTGTGTGCCAATGTCAGTAAGTTGCATCCACAGTCAACATCTCCATTCAAAACCAGCCTTTTCCTGCATAACTAAATGCCAATAAATGCTGATATTTGGAATAAGAGACTATGGAAAGAAAACAAGTTGTGAAATGAATGATTCAGTTTAAATTGTACCTTGTACCCTTCATTTTTATAGAAATAATTGTGCCGTAAATGACTTTTCAGTAAGTTTTCTCTGAAACCTTTGATTTTGTTTTATTGCCATCAGAATAAGTGTTGAAGGGCACATTTATATATAAATATATATTTATTCAATATAAAATATTTTTCTCCCTTTTGAGAGATTTATTTTGTTTAATCAGAGGAGGCAAGCAATTCAAGCCAGGGAATTAATTGTAAATTTCTAACAGCTAAATTCAAGTTGAATTTGAGGGGAGGGTTTGACTACAGCTCTTCTATCACATCAGATGGCCAGCTGGTCTTAAAGGTCCAGCCTTCAAAACTATTTTACATCCTTGAATGAAAAAATACAAATATCCCACGTGGAGCTAAGGCCTGCTCATGAAGGAAATGATTAGAACAAAGCTTTCATTTTAATTTTGTATCAAGAACCTCTGCACGATTAACTCCTCTCCTGTGCAAATAGGAATAACCTGGCACTGGTTAGAATAGTCCTTGGGCTATCCTGCCAAAACATGGGAAAATGTAAGGAGGAAGAAGGTGGGAAAAGAAAACCCAGGGATGGAATGGAGGGAGAACCTGTGGGCCTGAAACAGTGGAAAGAGATATTTAATATGACATCACTGTCCTTTGGATTGAAGTGATAATGTTTTGGGTCATAATAATGCACCAAAATAACTTTGCCAGGTTTTCTGTGTGAAAATATACATGTGGAAGAAGTTTTATGATTCAGAATAAGTTTTATTTCCTAAATTCTGTATATTCATTTATCTTTTTTTTTCTTCAACTGTTGATTTTGCCATCAAAATAACCCAAATCAAACACAACCCCTTGTAGATTTCTGTGAAAGATATGACAGTGAATGAACTCATGTTTTATTCTTAGAAATTACTGGTCTGCAGCGTTTTTCCATTCAAATTTATACCTTTGTCTGGAGGAACTGACTCTTCACTCTTTTTTTACATGGGAGTAAACTAAGGTAGCAACCAACTCTTAAATCTTGGGTGAACTGCAGGTATGGAGCAGTCTCGTAAACACAGCCCAACCTGTGAGCCTTAAAAATTTGTCCCTGAGCACTGCTGAAAATGAAGGTTGCCAAGCAGTGACTTGTTTAAGGGCTGGTGATCAAGAAGATGAAGAGGTTTGGCTGCAGGATCCTGTGGTCTCACCTCCTGCTCAGGGGCAGCCTCAGCAGGGATGAGCCAGGAGCATTCACAGCCTGGAGTAAAACCTTCACAAGGGATGCTGAGAGGGACTGGACCTTCCCCTTCCTCATGCCACCAGTTCCATCTTTGATATTCACAAAAGCGGTGAGATGTTTTACTAAACCTGTGTTGACTTTTCCAGAGGACCTTAACAACCAGGGAAAATTTAGATTGGAGATTAGGAACAATTTCTTCACTGAAAGAGTGGCTGAACACTGGAACAGGCTGACCAGGGAAGTGTTGGAATCACCATCCCTTGAAGTGTTCATGGGACATCAGGATATGGTACTTAGGGATATGATTTAGTGGCCAACTTGGCAGTACTGAGTTAATGATTGAATTGATGATTTTCAACCTAAACAATTCCATGATTTTCTATTTCTATGAAGTCGTGATGGCCACACAACCAATTGTTGGCAGAGTGGGTTGGGTGAAAGCAAAGTCACCAGAAACTCCAAACTGTTGTATATGTAGCTAAATTGACATAAGACTATCAGATTAAAACCCATATTTATCTTTTTCTCTACACACATGCAAAGAGACTCACATGGCCAAAAATAGTTAATGCTATTAATTTCTCTGAGTAATTTTCTTAAAATATTTAACTACAAGGTTGTCCAAGGGGTAAAGCCAAGAAATTCCTGCCTAGATGCCTCTACAACATGTCTGCATTTCATAGAGTCTGAAAAGTGTTTTGTCAACACTTAGCCTGAGATAAATGAGAGGTTGAAGTTTTAGATCATGTTCCCAATCACTTGCTAACTGCGGCCAGTCACTGAATTGTCATGTCCAGGAGATTGCTTTCACATTCTTGTGAATTAGTGTAGCATGTGTCAGCATTCCTGAGGAGGCTTTCAGCCAGTTATGAGCTCCGTCCTCCTCTGAGCAGGAGTTCAGCAGATGCAATTCCACTTCTTTGGGGAAGAGAGTCATCAATCACAATCATGCCTTAGTCTTTCGCCAGCAGAAACAGCAAGAGGGGTATCTTGACTAGACTTCCTAGAAGAAAATGAGAAAATACATCTGAAGACTAGAAATTACAAAGACTAGTACAAAGTTTGATCTCTCCATGAATCCAATTTTTCCTCAGTTCAGGGGTACATAGATTGATGGTCTCAGGTCATTGCAAATAGTTCTATTAAATAAGGTCCTGCAGAATGTGAAGGGTGAGATGTACCAAGGTTAAAATATCAGTAGTGCTCAACTCTACACAAGCCAGTCTTCCTCAGCTTCATTTATTGTCAAGTTAAGAAAATAAAGGAAGAATTTGGGTATAATTTTTAACATCCAAAATAGCTGTAAAAAGAAACCACTCAACTCCACTGTTTGTCAATAGAGCTTGAGAAAACTGGCCCAGATGCAGAAATCTACATTAAAGATGCCCAAGGTAGTTATATGTAGCACTTTATGCAAGGAAAAAGTCCCCTCCCTTCCTGAAGTCATTCAAGTTTTTGTGTGCATCTCTTTTTGTGAGAAAGTAGCTTCCTACCCTGTGGAGGAAGTGTGGATTAGACTGTGCAGAGAGATGGAGAGGGAAAAAATTGAAGTGTTGGAGAAAGGAACTGAAATTAAGAATAAACCAGGAAGAACCAAAATTTCCAGTGCCATAATTACAGCACTCTGAGAAATAATTGGGACTCCTAATAGCTGCTTCATGCATACTGGGATGTTTTTGTCCTCAAGTAAATGATCACCAGGGCTGTGTCATAGGTGATATTGGAAAGAGACTTTGGAACAGGTGCCACCATGTTTCTTCCAGGTGAATACCATGAGCCCTGCACTAAGATCAAGACTTCTTTCAGCTTGGCCTTGCTCTTGCAGGTCTTGCCCAACATCAGGAGGAAGGGTAAAGTACTCCTTTGCCAAGTATCTTCTGCTCTGGGTACTACAGACAAATATTCTGGGAGATGGAAGTAGCAACAAGCTAAATTAGGAAATGAACACTTAAGTTTCCCAGTGCTTAGACAAGTGATGTAGCCTAAAGGTTGGGGTATAAATGCCAAGGTGACTCTGCCAGTCACAAAGCAGCCAGTAGTCAGCAGTGCTTCTTCCAGGGCTTTTGAGCCTGTTGATTCATGTCAGGAATGCTCTGATGATGCCTGACAGTCTGGCGTCTCCATGAGACCCAGGAAGAGGAGCAATTCCTCATGGATTGTGAAGCTGTCTAGACACCAGGCAGGGTGGATCCACCCTGCCTTGCCAGGAGAAAAGAAGTTCAGTGCACGTGCAGTCTTCAGTGCCTGGGCAACTTAAACCAAAATAAGTGAGGTGAAGCTGAGTGACTCCTCATGTTAGGTAGATTTTAGGATGGCAGTTTGGGATCTGGGAACACAAACTCCTTTCATTCTCTCTGCCTGAATGACTGCATGGAGATGCACACCAGTGTCCATACTGCTGTAGGCAATTGAAGTTTCTGACATCACTGGGAACAAACATCTCAAAATTTTGAAAAACTCAAGCCCCTGTGATCAGCCAAGGATTATACAGGGGTTTTTTTTGCCCACTGTTGCAGCAGAACCAATGATAAATGGGATGATCTATCAGGAAACAGCAAGATGTCCCATGTTGGTTTTGAAAATGGACAGGAAATTGCACAGGAACAACATCAATGGACTCCAATGGACACTGGAGACACACATGAATTACATACATTGTAAAGCCTCAGCATCCTCTGCAATTACTTATGGGGAAAATCTAGAGCTGTTCCTATGGTGGAGCATCAGCTGTAGTTTGCAGGAACCCTTGGAGCAGTAACAACCCTTTCTAAGCTGTTTTTTAGAATCATGGAATCTCCAAGGCTGGAAAAGCCTTCTAAGGTCATCATAACCATATTTCTAAGCACAGGATCTATATGTTTTTTTTGAACACTTCCAGGGATGGTGACTCCACCACTGTCCTTAGCAGCCTGTTCCAATGCCTGACTACCCTTTCAGTGAACCAATTTTGCCTAATATCCAATCTCTAATCCTGTTGCAGGTTGAGGCTTTTCTCTCATGTACTCCTGTTGTACGGAGTGAGCCCTGCTGCGTTTTGAAGTGTATGTGAATTATTTGGGAAGCAGAAAGGGAAAAAAAAATCTGCAGAGGGGTTTTTCAGGGGTTAGGGTGGGTGCCACCTGTCAACAAAACCACTTAAGGTCATGTTGGCCACTTATAAAAGACATATTTCACCTTCACCTCAGAATAATCTCAACTCACCTTTCCAACGAACAGAAGAAATCCTTATTCCAACCTCAGAGTGCCATAAAGTAGTAAATTCAGGGTAAATGGAATTTGTCAACATCTAGGTTGAAAGTTCAGTTTTATTTCTGGCACACACCAAGTTGCCTGATTTTTTTTTATTTCCACATATTTCTAGGTGTAGTGTAAGGCTCTGTGACTGAGATCCAAACCTGATGGACTGTGAACAAGACCATGAGTGTCAGGAGAGAGAAGAAAAACTCACAGCACCTGCAAGGACAGAGCTGAGGTCTGAGTCCTGTTGGGCTCAAATATAAAGGTAAGAAGCATGATTTCTGAGCAAAATCAATTTTATCCAATAGAGAGAAAAACTTCAGTTCTAAAGAGATGAGGCTCACATTTTTAAGGTTTGGAAAGGACTTTTTAATGCACTGCTGGGTAAGCTGGACCCTTTGACATACCTGCTTGGCAACTGAGAAGAGGAGGCTAAACCTACACACAAGGGAAATCAGAGCTTGTTCCTCTCTCCATACTGTGGCTTCAGAATCTTTCAAAGAAGGAGAAATTAGTTTTAATTGCAGTAACTGAGGAAATCTGCTTAGGAGTGAGCTCTCCTCTCCATGGCTCCACACGTCCCCACCAGGACCCTGCTCCAGCACAGGTTTCCCACGGGGTCACAGCCCCCTTTGAGCATCCCCCTGCTCTGGCGTGGGCCCCTCCATGAGCTGCAGGTGGATCTCTGAATCCCTGTGCCCTCCATGTGCTGCAGGGCACAGCTGCCTCACCGTGGGCTGCACCAGGGGCTGCAGGGGAACCTCAGCTCCAGAGCCTGGAGCAGCTCCTGCCCCTCCTTCTCCACTGCCCTCGGTGTCTGCAGAGCTGCTCCTCTCACATGTTCTCACCTCTGGCTGCAGTTACCTCTGTGCAATGACTTTTTTATTCCTTTCTAAACAAGTTATTACAGCAGTGTTACCATCATTTCTGACTGGCCCAGCCTTGGCCAGCCCAGTCTTGGAGCTGTTTGGAATTGTCTCTGCCGGCCATGGAGAAAACTTTCAGCAGCTTCTCACAGAAGCCACCCTTGAAGTCCCCCACTATAAAAACCTGGCCAGGCAAACCCAATAAGGAGTGTCCATCTCCCCACCAAGGATTTCACTCTCTTCAGCCCAAAGAGATAAACCACGGCCTTCCCCTCTCAGCACATTGCCTAAATCTCAATAGAATAGCAAAAGTGTCAGGCTGATATTGTTGCTACTCGGGAGGGATGTTGCTGCTCCACTTCTCTGTCAGCACTTAGCCATGCTTGAAGTGAAACATCTAGTCCCAAATTGTCATTTCCCTGAAGGCCACAATGCATGTGTGGAATTAACTATATAATTAGATTATCCACCATGATGGCCCTGGCAGGATGAAATATTTTGAGCATAAGTAAAACAGCTGTATTATGAGTTAAGAGTAAGGTAACATTTTACAGACTTTTACGCTACAACAAAGAAAGATAAGTGTGACATGAAAGTAAAAGTCTTTTATCTGTGTATGTCTTTGAAAACTCAGTCTACACAGACTCAAAGCATCTGTTAATCAGATTATGGGCCATATCCTGCTCCCAAAACAGTTAATAGCAACGCTCTCATTGATTTCCTCAGGACAGAAACATGCCCTAAAGGAGCACTCTACTTCTTCATAGGCCTACTTGTTGGAGAAACGTTTCTGCTATTCAGAAAGGCAAAGCAATTTCCTGGAAGCAGAAACTCCTACCTGCACTTGTAACAACTCAGGCTATTTTAGGAACTGAAAAATTCCACCCAGCATTAGGATTACATTTTCAAAAATGTTTCCTTCATGTTTCTCATGCTGCTTTATGCCACCCATGAAGGAGGGGGAGCTGCTTTTTGATTCACAGGAGTCACGGTTTCTGTGGATCTTTTTTTCCCTGTCAGATCTTCTCTTTCCCAGCCTCTCATAGTAATTGCTGGTCCTCAGACCCCAGCTAGATGCATGTGGGGAGGTGAAACATTTTTACCACTCTTTGTAAAGATGGTGGGGACTGGAAATAGCTGTCCACACCAGACTGCATGATCACAGCTGGTGTTTATGTTGTTCTGGCATCCTGATGGTTTTAAATGCTTTAGCTGCTTTTGTTCCCACACCTATTTCTTCAAGGTTATCATTCATTTTAGCACTTCTGATTTAGTTCCATTTACGTTCCTTCCTATTGTATTTATATCTTCCCCTTCCTTGCGCAGAGGTGAAAAAGAGGCAATTGCTGTCTATATGTAACTTGCACAGTTTAAATTACTTGTAAGGTTTTGGCTTTCAAGTAACAGCAGCATAACATTCATCATCTTCATGAAGAAAAATCCTAAAAGTAGAAATTTGGATGTTTTTTGCAGAATTTATGATTTGGGACTCCTTCTTTACTCAATGTGGCTGCTAAGCCATTGCAAAAGGGAACAGTTTGTATTTTAGTCCCCAGAATCTGATAATTGTATGCTTTTGAGATGCCTCACTGGTACGGACACTGAAAATTAAGAGAGATGTTGGAAAATTGTGACCATGGTGGCCAGCTGTCTGTGACCTATCCCTTTGGGGGATAAGGATACGGGGGTACAGAGAGGGCTGTTGCATCTTGGAATGTAAATTGCCTTCCAACCTAGGGAAAACAGCTTGGTCAGCTGCTGCTTGTAGCACTGCCCATGCTCCTGCCCACTGTGACACAGAGGGACATTTCTCCATCCCACTTGCGCCAGGATCTTTGCAGTGACAGGTTTGGACTGCTTCAAAAATATGTCAGTAGTTAATTTTAAATCTATTAATTCCCACAGCTCGACAGCAGCAAACAAATTTTCAAGGGCTTCCTGAGTACAAAATCTGGACTGAAATCTCTAGCTATATAATTTCATCAGCAGGAAGTACCTTTTGCAGACCTCACTGCTGCTCAGATAGAAACCACAGATTCTGCTTCTGTTGATAAACCCCCTACATTAAAGAATTTAGCCTTCAACAATTTTCAATTCCAAGCAAAAACTCTGACAAATTTACTTCCCATGTGCTTCTCATTTTCCAGAAGAAATGCAATGTCCTCTCCTACTGCATATCAGTTTAACTCAGCCCACAACAGCAGGGAACATTTTTGGAAGCTCATTTTCCAGAATGCTTGTTGCTTTACATTGGCTGGAAACTTCTTCCCTGTATCTATCCTGAAATTACATCTACATTTAGCCCTCTACAGTGTTAATTCACAATCATGCAGAAGCTTTAAACAAACTGCCTTCAGTCTGCTTTGTTTTTAAACCAGCAGCTCATTTTGGATTTCTAATGAAATTGGGCTATTTTCTGTTACCGCCTCCTATAGACCCTGGCCTGAGTATAGTTTTATTTATTATATTTATATAGTACTTCTATTCCCCTGCTACTTAAACACATGAGGACTTTTTTGAGACTGCATCAAGCTGTTCTATATGCAACATGCAAATTCTATATGTATTTTATGAAGTCCTGCCACAGAATGGGATCTGGGTAGTTGCCTTCACTAAAACATTATGAAACACTGAGTTTTTCGCTTTGCATTCTACTGTTTCTAAGCCTGAAGATGACTGATTTCTCACTGTCCCATCCAGTCATGATCCCAAATCTGTCCTTGCTTGACAAAGCAGAGGGAGCACCCCCAGTGTTGATGCAGTGGAAGATGAATAAGGGTAAATATGGTTTATCTAGGATTTAGGAAACAGAGAATTTATTCACTTCCCACTGCCAGGCCTACAATCACAGTGGGATAAGAATTTTCCCTTTCATTAACTAAGTAGAAAAGTCAAACTTCACTGCTGTGCAGTGCTTAGGCCACTTCTAAATGTGTGCTCAGTCCCTGCTGAGGCACAATCCAAGCTTTCATTTTCCTGAGAAAGGCATTAATCATAGAATCATAGAAGTCCAGAATGGTTTCTGTTGGAAGGGACCTTCAAGATCATCTTGTTCCTACCCCCAGGCCATGGACAGGGACCCCTTGCACTGGACCAGGCGTCTCAAAGCCCCATCCAAACGGGCCTTTGATGCTTCCAGGTATGGAGCAGCCACAGTTCCTTTGGAAAACCTGTTCCAGTGCCTCACCACCCTCACAATATAGAATTTCTTCCTAATATCTAATCTAAACCTCTGCTTTACTTCTGTAGAGAGTTTAAGGTTCTCTGCTGTGTACTCTCCATACCAATATTTCAAAGAAATAATCTGCCATTCTTTTGAGAAGAAAGCCTGAAGGATAATTTCCTCTTTAATGATTAAGAGCTCAGATGGATGGGAAGAGTCCTACATCTCAGTTGCTGGGCTGGAGACTGCTTTCTGCATATTGTCTACTGAATGTTCCAGGGGGAATATGCACTGGCTTCTAGGCTGCTTTCTGATCATAGGCAACCTGTAATTGCTGGGCTCTTAAATCACATTCTTATGTTGTTCCTCAATGAATCTTATGGGGTTTTGTTGGGGATTTGTTTGTTTATTTGCTTTTTTATTATTTTTTAAAATTGTATTTATTTTTTTTAGATGAGGTTTCTAAAGAGAGATAAATAAGAATCTCCCCATGTCTCAGTCCACCAGCAACTAGCCCGTAGGTTTCCAAGTAAAGTCCTTTTCCCGTGATGTGTTTATGGATGCACAGATGGGAGCAGTGAATCTGGTCTCCCATGTCCAGGATAAGTGGTCTGAGAAGGTTCTACTCCATTGTGGAAGGCAAATGAGAGGTTTCCTTCCTGCTCTCTTTTCCACAGTTTTTGTTATTTTCCTTTTAGTGCCCAAATTGGAAATCTTTAAAAGATGAGAGCGTCTCTTCATAAAATAAATGCAAAAGGTTTGTGTCTCATCCCAGCAGTTACAGTCTGAAATGCTGCACAGTCAGTGTCTCAGTACTTTTGTGCATCTAGAGCTTGCAAAACATTTTTAATAATGATTTGGCTTGTGGAAATGGCATAAAGCTGCCTTCTTAAAACACTGACTAGCTCTTGAAAACTAAAGTTCTTTTATAAGATTTTTGGATGTTTCATCTTAGGATGGTGACAAATCTTATTTGTTTTTTAGTAGCTCATTTACTAAACTTAACAAAAATAATTATTTCTTCATTTCTTCCTTCCTTCCTTTCTTTTCCCCTTCACAAATATGTGAATGTACCTACAAACAGAAATGTTCAAGGGAGGAACAAGAGGACATGATTTATTGCTGTAGGCAGATTTTATATTGAATTTCATTTTTTTTATTATTGATGTACTTTAGGAAATCTGCCCTTCTCAGGTTCCTTCCATCATCAATCAAACAAGACTTTTTCCAGGGGAGTTTCTGAGAGGCCTTTTGCTTTGCATGTTTCAAGTCACATCTTTGCAGCATCAGGGTGAATCTCCCACCTACAACCCTCGGTGCACTCGAGGTGGCTGCAGGGAGGGTTAAAGGGGCCACATTGCCATCTGTAGGCATCTAGCACCCTAAAAAAATAGCAACTTTTCCTATTTTCTCATGTAACCCACTGAGCAGAAAGGATGGAAATGTGGGGGTTCATCTTTCCTCTGTTTGCTCAGGCTTATGTGTTTGTCCCTATTTCTGCAAATAAAAGGGTTAAGGAACAACCCCAGAGTGGAATCAGGGATTAATTTTGATGATTTTTGTGGTCAGTTGTGCACTGCCAGTGGGAGGGACTTGGTTCTGGAGCTGAGTTTTTCTGCGTGTTCTCACATTTGGGCTGTGATAAGAGTTGAGGTAAATGCGGATGTTAATGTTGCTATATCTGGTGATAATCTTGGTTTTGAGTGATTTGGTTGATAAGACTTGGGTGTCTTTAAGTAACCTTAGAACAAGCTTTGGGTTGGGTTCCTTTAATATTATATTTGTTGCTATCCCTGATGTAGTTCTTTTCAAGAGATACAGAATTGTGTGTTCAGAAAAGCAAATTCACAAATGGGGATTACAAAATAGGATTGGAACTGGTTGGTCCCTGGTTTGTCTGATGCTGATTGGCAAATACAGTACAAAATTTTATCTTTTGGTCTGGAACACATCTATATCAACAGAAGCTGTAAGGATGCATTTGTCCTGAGAGGTTTAATAGCTTGGGGTAATGAGTTTATATTGCTTTAATTATTTGCACTGCTGTAAATGCAAAAAAAAAAAAAAAAAAAGAAAAAAGGCCCACTTTGGGGTGTCAGACTTCTCGCTTTACATATCATGGTTGGGGTTTATATTCTCTCACTTTAGTTGGCTAAAGGGAAGGCATCAAAACTTGCTTTATGTTTTATGAAGAGAGGTAGATCTGCAGCTTCAGAAGAAAATTGGTGCTGCCTATTTTAAGTCAAGATAAATGCTCCAGCTGATATCCCACTTTTTTCTCTGGTGGACCAGGGGATTCAAATTATCTCAGTGAGAAGACTGCAGCTGAGCTAACTTCCCAATTCCCTTTGCAGTCCATGGAGAACAGAATTATTTTTGGCATGATTCATCCCATCTTTTTGAGACACCTGTTTCAGACTAACTCAGGTGGAGGCACTGGCTGTAGACTTTGACACTCTTACTTGACTAAATTTTTTTCCAGTTGAAGATAGGAGAACTCAACTTGATCTTCTATATAAATACAAAGATCACAAAGATACACCTAATATGAGAATAAGACAATTCAATGTCAGCCCAAGTGAGGATCATTTTCCAGAACAGCCTGAGCACATACTCAAAAATATTATTCAGTCTTTTGGTCAATAATTTCAATTGGCTTGCTACAGTTTTATTATGTCAAAACCTCTCTGGAAAAAAAAAAAAGTGAATTTTTTCAAATTAACATTGAAGTGGCAATAATATAATTAGTGTCTTATTCCTACACAGAAATTAATTTTATGTCAAGCACAGGAAGTATACCACATATTTTTATTGTCAGATAACCTTTTAATCACAAACCCAGCTTCCTTCTAGACTACCTGGTAAAACCAGAAAGATATTCCTTTCGGGTGAGATTGGCTGATAAGGCCTGGAGTTAATATCAGCAGTCAAAATTAATCATTTCTTATTGTCTTGGTACAAGAATAGGAAATTTATTTAATTCTTTTCATTCTACCAATTAAAAGAACAATGTATTTGCCTTTTCTGTAGTTTTGTTTATTTGTTTTGTCTATGTTTTTGTTTGGTTGTTTTTTTGTTTTTTGTTGTGTTTTTAGTGTTTTGGTTTTATTGTTTAATTTTCTCTGTGTGTGCGTGAAAACCTTTTAACTCTAAAAATATATTTCCTCCAAGGTAAACTTTTCTTATATGGAAACTTCTGTACAAACTTTTTGGCTTCTCTCTACTCAGGGTATATCTGCTCCTGACTGTACGTTTGGATAATTTTTGACTCAAAACCTTGTATTTCAACAATGCTGATAGAGTTTTTGAGCATCAGACCCTTTATCAAGGGAATAATTTACACAGTTTTGGGGAAGCATATCAGCTGCAGTAATAGTGCTGGGTACTTGGAACAAATCCAACATGTTTTTCCGAGTACTTGAACATGCATTCACTTCTCTTTTTGTTTCCTGGAATTTTGCTTGTAGATGGGGCCTCTTCCCTCCCTTTTAAATGCAGGAATGAAAGGATTTCTCCCCTATGTAAATTATCAGGAAATCTTCCTTCAGAGTAATATGTGTGAATATGACTATTCCATTTGCATCTATGCTGCCATATAGCCAAATCATACTGCATTTTTTTTAACCCTAATGTGGTGACTAAAACAGCTTTCTATTTGTTTTCTCAAGTAGTTGTAATTTACCTCCTTCATCTATAAGAACCACGCAGCACCCTTTAAACTGGTAATAGAAAAGGGTGTTGCTTTGGTGGTTTAGAATTAAGGAGATATTGCCTTAAAAATGAACACAGATGCAAAACCTCTAATATCTCTTTCAGCACTGTTGTGCTTTGACCCAGATCAGTAAATACAGATTAAGGATTTTATCTTGCAACAAGGAAATTGCATAAATATACAATGACAATGGCCAACTGAGGTTAGACTCTTTATGGTATTCTCTTATTTTCATGTCTCTGCATTGTTTTACCTATAGAAATATGTTCATTGGAAGGTTTTAATGAAGCTTTGATTTGGCAGAAGTCCCCAGAATAATCTATCAATGGAAAAATTAGTTTCATGTTACCTTCAAAAAGATAAGAGTGTTACCTCTCTTCAGGAATTGGAGATATCAAAGTATGGAAATGTCAAGAGACTTATCAGGTTGCCTAACAGGAATTTTATAGATTTGCGAAAGATTTTGGAAGAGGCTAGACTTTTATGTTAGCTCTTTGTCCTTGGAGATTTAAGCTGATCTTTTGGGTTACTAAAACTCCCATTTGAATGGCACTGCTCTCTGTATCTATTTAAAATCTGTTGGACACAAAGCCAATATGTAAAACATGACCTTGGCCTTATGAAAAGAGCACACCAAAGCAGACACAGGGTGATGAGTCAGAAATAATATCCCAGGCCATGTGCACAATATTAAACAGAGTCACCGAGGCTATAACTGGGATAAGGATGGCATTACAGGGACATCTCATCAATAATACTGTTTGACTTTGGGTGAGGAAGTTACACAGGGGAGCTGTGGCATCCTGACCACAGGAGATCCATGTCTGTAAATGCTGGGGAAATTTTCAGAGTAGAGAACTTCACAGAATGGTTTATCTACAGTTAAATAGAATTGCAAAATAAGAAGTGAAGTCAGTTGTCGTTGGCCTCTTGGCCCTCTTGAATTCAACAGATATTTTACTAATGGTTTCACTGCAGGGAAAAAGTTCACCTCCAGGATGTTTTGGGAAATATGGTCTGGAGGAAAGAAATCAAAGAAAGAATATGGAAACAGGAAGGAGACAAGCCAAATGGGAGCCTAAGTGAAGACCTGTAGAGAAGTGACTATCCTATCCTTGGTTTAGACAATAATTTCTCATACTCATAGTTGGAAAGAGGAGCTTTTGGAGTGCCAGCAGCACTCAAATTCCTTAAACCATCAGGCCAATAAAAAAAAAGACTTCAAATTTTTTATTGCTTATACTTTCATTATTTGTAAGGGGAGTGAAAAGGGGATTTATTCATCACTCTGATGCTTGGATCTGGCAATCATGCTGCAGGGCTTGGGCACAGAATTTGCATTGCAGATGCCTGTTCTCATGGGAAGCCTGCTGGGTACTGAACTCATTTCAGAGATCCTCATGGCTTTTGATAATTCATCCAGCAGGCCAGAAACACCACTGGAGTCTCTGTAAACCTTCCCTAGGTTTGTGTGTCCTTCAGGATCTTTGTCTCATGTAATTTTTGTGATCTCTGTTTTTAACTGGAAAACTTCAAAACCTGATATCACAGGTTTGGCCAGAACACATAAAGCCTAATGTTATCTCATGTAATACTCTCCCTGGTCAGGTTTTAATTCTACACTTTCAGATATGAAAGGCAAATCAGGCAAATTTTTCTCATCTCACTATGTCTCCTCCTGATTTCTGAGAGTTCTTGTGGTCACCCTCTGCACCATGTGGTTCTCTGCCTCTCCCTAAAGCAACTCTGAGTCACACAAAACACACTCTTCTTGATATTCTTTTGTCTGTTTTTTAATATTTTTTAAAAATTGTTTTATTTTGACTTTTACCTATTTATTTTCACTGGATATCTCTTTTCTTTGTGGCAGAAATAACCAGATTATCTGTTCTTTTCACCTTGTAGGGTCTACTCCAAAGCCCATTTAAGTCAATAGTTTCTTTCCTCTGACATCAATAAGCTCTGGATGAGGCCCAAAATGAACACGAGTTAACTCAGTTTGATAGGATGGGTATTAACCAGACTGATTGTTACTGGAAACAAATTTATGAGCCTCTCACTCTAGGAGCCAACCACAATAATTTCAATTATACAAAAGGAAGTATTTCTCATGTAAAAACATTCCAAATACTTCCATTTCTTTTAAGCTACTTCAAAAGTGGGCAGAACTACAAAGTACTATTGAAAACTCAGGATGGGGTGGAGGGGTATTTCCCTTCCTCTGAAATTCCTCCCCCATATATGCATAGTGCTAAGCCATCCCTAGCAGGGATTACTTTTATCTCCAGCTCATGGAGAAATTTCTGAAGAGCTGTTTTGCTTTTGTCCTTGGAATACGCCACGTTGTGCAAAAATTGGGCTTGTGAATCTCCTCCTTGGGAAGGGGGCTGGGGCAGCTCCCTCCATGTGCCTTCCCTCTCCTTCCTTTGCCAGGACCAAAGCTCCTGTTGTGAGGGATGCAGAGCAGGAGATGAGCACCACTGCTCAGGGATTTCAAAGTGGGCACCCCACTGAAGATGATCAAGCTGCTGGAGACATTACACAAACCTGCTAAATTGCATATCCTGCATATCAGGTGAGTGGCTAAGGAGAATTTATCCTTCATCTGTGTGTAGCTATGCCAGTACTCTGTACTGAAAATTCGTGTCTTCTGGGAATCTAAACAGCTCAGTGTCAATAGCCATACTGGTTTGGTCTGAAGGACTGTATTTCAACACATAGGAGAGATGAAGAGGGATAATTTTCCTCATTTAACCAAACAGCCTTTCTGTCAGTGCTAAGAGCAGCCGTGGTCCTGTGTTGGAAAAGAGGTTCAGGTTACTCATACTCAATTTTGGAAATGACTGACGTACCCTCCAACAGGTCACGGAGTGTGTAACCTGCAGAGCTCTGCCTTGGCTCCCTTCCTGCTCCATGGTGCTCCTGGTTTAGGCTGTGAGCCTGGCCAGGGATTGCATTTTCATTCAGGAACTCCTCCTATTTGTTATGCTTGGACTCCAGTCCCAGCTGGACCTCAGAAAGTTTCTCTTTCTTTTTGTCTCATTTGTTGAGCTCATGACAATGCACGTGAAGCAGGAAGGAGCAGGTTTTTCTCTTCTCTGCCGTCCTCTGTTTGCATACATTTGTGTGGATAGGATAAATTCTCTCAAGATGTTTGGCTCAACACCCTCAGGACACCACCAAAACAGTTTCTACTCCATGGATTTCAGAAATTCCCATTAAGTCGGGGGGGGGAGGGGGGGGTGTGAATCTACAAATCTAAGCTTCTGTGAAGAGAATCCTACTCCTTTGTTGTCACACAGACCCAGAACAGTGCAGTTGCATTATTTTTCATCTGCTGATTTCAAAGGATTTGACAGAATTTAAGCAATGCTGTGCACTGGGAGGCAGGGGAGTCTGGGGATGGAGGGATTATCCCAACCTCTCCCCCATAGCTGTGCTGTGGGACTGCCTGACCTTGTTGGCAGAAGGAACAACCCCCATACAAGGTGAGAACACCACCTTCCCCACTGCTCTTTCACCTCTGAATAAAGCCCATACCTAGGGCAGAGACAGCCATGTGATGGCAAGGGCACTGAAAGAGGTAAAGTGTTGGTGGGGAAGCTGGAAGAAGCAGCCATGAGCTTGAGCTAAAATGGCTGCACCATGAGACTGGTAAATGCTCCCTGTCTCTTTCCTCCCGTGAAACTGGAGGAGAGGCATCCACATGGGCTTGTGGGGAGGAAAACAGGCTGCTCTGAGGGAGTGCAGGAACGTGCTGCTGCAGCTCTGGAGACTGATATTTAACATACATGGGCAGAGAAAACCCCCGTGGCTACTTAAGGTAACACAGGAAGAGGGGAAAACACAACTCGAGCATCTTGACTCTTAGGTTGCTGCTAGATGTGGCCAGTCACCCTGAAATCTCTCTCCAGCCAAAACAAACCCAGTGCTCTGACCTCTTAAATATATTCTGCTATAAAGATAATATTTTCACAGATAAGAGTGCCATATACATTATATATTAAGCTAGAACCATCAATAGTCTATTCATGCTTTCCTTCCTCTTCGCTATGTGAGACAACTCTAAGAAAACAATCTTGATGTAAATGAAAATTAAAAGAGATATAAGGAGAGGAACCACATAACACAAGCATAGAGGTTTTGGTTCAGGGAAAGGTTTTAGCCCTGAGAAGCAGCTGGTGCCTCACTTTCCATCAGAAAAACACTCCCACTTTTCGGTTTTAGCCTTTGGGTTGTAACAAAGCTCTCTGCTGTTATCTTGTTTTGCCAAATGCCAGAACTGTAATAGCAGGAAAGATCCACACCAATGGGGATGGAGTACAAGTATGGGCTGAGTGGGGATGTTTTGTATAAGGAAAATAAATATAAACAATCTCAGAAGGGAAATATAGATAAGGGAATACATATTTTATGGAGGCCAAGCAGGTGAGCTGAGCTAGACTCAGGAGAGGGACTTTGGTCCTTCCTGTTTTGTGTTCAGCTCCTGCATTTGGGATGCCAAAAGGAGGAACATGCAGCCCTAACTTTCCCTGGAAATTCACTTGAAGGTGGAATGAAAACTTTGAAAGCTCAGGGGCTATTTTCATTTCCAACCAGATATTTGGGTATCAGATCTACATATAAAGCTGTATATGAGCAGTATCTTATCTGACCCAAGTAATCCTGCCAGCCCTGGGGTCTCCATTGCTCCCAGCACTCTTATTAGCAGAAGTCTAGATAGAAGAATTTCACAGAAATATTAGATGACATAATGGAATTTTAGAGCAATATTCCCTGAAATAAATCAGGCAAAATATTTTTTTGATAGACATTTAATTTTAGTCTTAAACTATCATGGTCTGATTTATTAATTTATTTCTCCAACTCTAATTAAGGTCTAAGTGTTAAAAAAAAAAAAAGTGAGATTTTGGAACCTAAATGTAGACCTGTAATCTCAAAAATACCATTTAGCTGGCCTTCAGCCACATCACACAGGGGTCAGAGAGTAGGAGCACATCGGCATCTTTCTGTGGCACAAGGGCTGATGGAGATGGTGTGGCTCACATCCAGGTTACATAAATCTCACCCTTCAAAACAGGCTAATTGCATCTAAATTGGTAACAGGGACTGGTCCCCGGTCTGTGTTGAGTCCCAGATCATGACTGGTGATTATTGAGGAAAATTCTACATGGCCCCAGGCCTAAGCAGGGACCTCCTAAAAATGTAGAAGCATCACTGTGCTCTTGAACAACCTTCTAAAACGCAACCCATAAGTAAACTTGATTGAAATACAGGGTTGGGATTCAGTGTCTGGGGTGGACACAGTAGTGTGTAAGGGTTCTGATGTAGATAACATTGAGGTGATAAATTAAGGCAGTTCTTGGAGGAATTCAGTTAACAAAATTTTGGTGTCTAAGGACTTAGACATATTTAGTAGGTCACGTGGCATGCTTGGGAGCTTTAATTTCTGTCTCTATACCTTAGGGCTTCTCAAATGTTGCAAATGTCAGTGTGGGAGCCGATAAACCCAAAATATCTCCTGACTGTGATGACAGACTAGATTTTCCCTGCACACACCATGCAGAAATTTACCTGTATATATCTTGCTCTTGAAGTGAAACCTTTCCTAGAGGCTGCTACTCTTTGAAAAGCTCTAACCTGAGAGCTCCAGTCACTCTGGGGGACCTCTTTCTCCTATAAAAGAGAAGCCAAGAGCCTACTGTTCAGGCTGCACGCTCTTAGATGAGCTGCAGCAAAGTCTTCAAACCTTGTGATAATCTTCTACTTAATATGTGTGTGGGGGGGAAACCAAACCAAACCAAAAAAACAAGCAAACAAACAAAATCTCAATTTTTGCCTTGAATCAGAGCAAAGTACCTACTGGTTAGAAACAGATCTGTAGAAAATATCATTCTCTGCAGTACAAACTCAACCTGCACCTCTGCCCTGGCTTGCAGGGGGTGTTGCATGGTGATGATGAGGAGTGAGAAGCTGAGTAGCAAAGGAGTTGCAAAGGTGTAAAGTGCAGGGACACAGTGCTAAGGTGCCTTGGTTTGCTGCCTGCTCAGTTTGTGCACTGTGACATCCCACAGGATTCCCACTTTTAAAGGGGCACTGGAGCAAGGATACATTTTGTGTCATCCTCACTCGAGATCTGATGGGCCACACAGGGTAGAAGGGACAAAGGCAGTTTAAGCAACTCCTTGTAGTTGTGGGTGTGCTTTAACCCAGTGGCTGTTTGGATAAAATATTTTCATTCCACGAATGTTTTGGCAATACCAGTTTTTCAAGAGTGCCAGTCCCTGTTTCTGCAAACCTGCTTCTCTACTGTGCCAGGGCATCTCCTTACAGCCTGATTTAAAGTCCGTGTCTGAATTTCTCAGGTCAGCAGGCAAATAGAAATGTCAGCAATGTCAAGTAATCGAATACCTGAGTTTCCTCTGGGTCAGTGACCGCAGCAGAGCAAATGGAATCTTCCCCCTTCCTGTTGGGATCTGCAGTGGGGCCGACACTGTTGGGCGAGGAGAGAAGCAATGGGACATCCTCCAGAGTTCTGAAATGTGCTGCACCACCAGCATCACCCGGGGCTGTCCAGTGGAAATGGAGAGATCCTCTCCTAGTTGTTTTAGAGTCAGTATAGCCACTAAAACAACAGGATTTGCATGGAATTTTATGCCATGAATCTGCTCATTTTTTAGGAAAACAGGCATTGTTTCACACGGCTGGTGGAGTTTTTAAGTTCCTGCATAGGAAGAACCAGTTTCTGCTGTTCATCCATGATGTTCTCCTATGGGATTTGGGTGAAAGAGTTTCCCAGGTTTCTTGGAACTTTTAAACAGGCAGAGGGTTGTGACATTAACACTGACAGAACATTTTGGGTTCTTCTGTTGTTTGGGATGTGTTAAAACACACAATTTAATTCCTCGTCTAGAGAGGCACATAAGTTTAATATTTATACTTATTATTTATAATAGTATAAATATTGTTTATATATTTATAATTATTGCTTATAATATTTATACTCAGAGCTGATAAAGAAATTAAGGGGAGGTATATTTTCTTTTTNGTGTACGAAGTGAGAAAAAGTATTTAATTCAGAATGGCACAGAATATCCTCAGAATATCTCAGGGACTGGAAATTTTATATGGAAAAATAAATTCAAATTATTTTGGGGGGGAGAGAGGGAGAACTCTTAGAAATTATATCAACATTCCTTCTTTAAAATATTTTAAATGTTTCAGTCATGTCTCTGTGTGGCTGAGTAGAGGCTGAGTTGCTAGAGCAGTGTCTGTCAGTAACACAAATTAACTGGGGAGAAATCCTCCCTGTGTGGTACTACCAGGGCTAAGTAAGAACATCCGTAGGAAAGATAACCTCCAAAAAGGTACACCCCAAACCCACACAACACATTTCTCCCAACTCCCTTCCCCCTTCAAACACAAAGCATAAACTCATCCCTAGTGCAAGGAAAAGTGAGGCTTTGCAGTTTGTCCCAAAGGTCAACAGACCCAGGCTAATTCAGGGAAAGAGATCAGACAACATTAAAAACAAATAAAAGGTTGGCTTTCCTTACAACAACGCTTTACTGCTTAACAAACATAGCCCTGCTCTCACGTGGAGACCCTCGCAGGCAGATTGAAGAAATAGAGGCCTAAATTAATATTTCAAATGAGCCAGAGCCTTTCATTTTAATCACAGACTCATTTTAATTAACTTATTTTGGCAAGGATAAACAATTACTGAATAGTATAGTAAATTTCCTCTCTCCACATACATTTCAAAACTGTCAAGATACATAAGGGAAATATTCATTTGGCACTTCAGGAAGTAGCTTTTGCGCCATGACCTTATTCCAGTTTCTTCTCTCTCTTTCCTTAGGTGTTTGAAAATTTTAAATCCCAGTGACAGTCAATTTCAGGTGGTTGTTTCTAATGACTGACAGCTTTGAACCCTGTGGAAGAAACCAAAATAGAGGGAAAGATGAAAAAAAAAACAAATGAAACAAAAAAATAAAAAAAAAAGGAAAAAAGAAAAGAAAGAAAACCTTTTGCTTAAATTAGGTCAGGAACCTCTTGGCACTGTCCACATTCTTCTCCAGCACCTTGGCTTTTTGCTTCATGTCTGAAAGGGAACAGAAAGAGCAGATAATCAGCCAACCCCGGTGCACTTTCACAATTTCTGTATAAAATTTCACTTAATGCAATTGTGGCGCCAGGGCTGGGCGTATGATGGTACCATTCAGAATATGTTTATATAACATGACTGCATGCCACTGCGATCCTTTAAATTCTTTTCTAAGAGCTTTACTCACTCCAGGTTCACTCATCCAAAACCCTTTATAATCTCAAATATCTTTGTTACTTTCTCCTTTGAGCAGCAGTGCTGGAGACGGGGGGAAGGGCAGAAGAGGGGAAATATTTAACTGATGTGGACACTGGGAAGAGTTTGCTCTTTTTCCCCATTCCTGGGGGATTAAAAAAAAAAGTATTGCTTTAGTGTAAATTCACTAGGATACAACCACCTTTGTGGTGGCTCTAAAAGAATATAAAGGGAGGATTTGAGCTTCCTTGAGGAATTCTTAAAAGCAGTTGCTGGGTTTGTACTGTTATTCTGTAGATGTTTGGGGATTTGGGAATTTTGGGAAGGTTTGGGACTTTTGCCTGCAAGAATGGAGCAGCCAAGGAGAGCACAGAGACCACAGTGGGGTAGTGGCTCCTCATGGCTCCATGCAAGTGGTATCTGCTTATTCCTTCTCATTCCCTGTTCCCATGTCTCCTCCAGCCTCCTTGTTTCTCCTGTAGCACCACTGTGGCTGTGCCTGTGCTTGGGGGAAACGCCTGCACTCATATTGTCACATATTCTCCTTTCAAACCCTTCCTGATAATGTCCTTTTTCATGATGCACTGAGCATAAAAACACCCCTCATGGCAGGGAGGCTGCTGACCTCCCAGATGTCCATCTGGCATCCCATAATACCTTTATCAGTGATATCTGTGGGGCTATAACATTGTATTATGGCTTGAGCAGTAAATAAAGACATGTCAAGTAGATTTTTCTTAGGGAAAAGAGTTCCTCATAAAGCAACTTTTTTTTTTAATAAACACGCTCTTCCAACCTTATTAATAGGATGTTTAAATGCATATTCCAGTTTGTGACTTGGCTCGGGTAACTCCTTCACAGTTTGCTTTAAAACAATATTATTGCCAGACCTGGAAATAAATGTGTCTCCTTCCAGCAAGAACAATGACAGCCTTTCATTTGGATGGGACATTTCTCCCTCATTTCAACCTGGGCTTGGGGATTAGGGCTTGCAGTTCCTCATCAAATGTCAAAAAGTACATTAGGCAAGTGAAATATATTGCACTGTGGGCTATGTTACTTATTTGTATAAACAGTTCTTATAAAAACAGCAGTGCTGTATAAATAGGAGTTTTGTAGGGCATGTTGCTGTTCTACATTTTTAAAAAAATCATTTCTGAATGAGAAAATACTTGCAACAGGCAGGTGGGAATGTGCTGTTGTATACTCATCACACAGAAAAATAGCAAACTGCCTCAGGGCATTTTTTCACTGTTGTACAAGTTATTTCCATGAACTTCTGGGTAAAAGCAAAGACACCAATACAGGTCCTTACTTTGCAAGCCTCTCCTACTGTTAATTCAGCATTCTGAGACTCAGTTTCCCTATGAAAGCAATCTGTATTCTCATGAGGACTGATAAATGTAAGGATCATAGAATTTTTGGGTTGCAAGGAACTGTAAAGACCATCCCATTTCAACTTCCTGCCATGGCAGGGACATCTTCCACTATCCCAGGTTTCTCCAAGCCCCATCCAACCTGGCCTTGGACATTTCCAGGGATCCAGGGCAGCCACAGCTTCTCTGGGCACCCACCTCAGGGAAGAATTGATTCCTAACATCTAATCCATTTCCACTCTTTCTTTAAGCTTCAAGTCATTCCCCTTTGTTCTAGCAAGAGCAAGATAGCTGCACTGACAAAGAGGAGAGATGCTTGAGTGGTGGTTGTTGTTGTGCCAAGGTTTTGTCCCACTTTATTTATGATTTATACAGAGATCCCAGGTGTGCTCCCCAGAATCCAGCAGCTGGCTGTGCTTGTGAGCAGACAAAGCTTCTCACAACCAGGTCACACTCATGTTTTCAGAGCACATAACTACAGAAGAGGCATATATATGAGGAAGACACCAACACTTAAAGATAATTTCTCTTTTTCTGGTAGCAGGCAAAAAGCTGCAGGCATTAACTCTTGCTCAGTCTGTCCTAAGGGAGGCATTAACTGCTCCACGGTGCCTTTCCCCACTCCACTCCCAGCTCTCCAGTTCAGAGTTCCATGTGCTGATCCAACACAAAGCCATGTTTTGGGTGAATTTAGGGCATCACAGCTCCTTTCTACCTGATACTTCCTTCACCTTGGACAGAGATGTGTCCCACAGAGGCATTTCCATCAGGATGCAGGTTCCTATGCACTGCCACTGAAAGTGTGGCATATTCAATCCCTTTAAGAGCTGATCTAGATTAACAGCATGGTATGGAGCAATGGAATTGCTGTTGGATGTTACAGGAGACTTCTGTTCTTATGTTTGTCATGGGTGTTGATCAGGCCTTTGCAAAGAAAATAAGAATTTTACTCAGAAAGAATAAATTTCCATATGTTTTCAACTCATAATTTGAATTTTTCCTCCCCTCAGACTGTGTACTCAGAAATGTTGCAAAGAAAAAAAATCCCTCATATTCTAGCTCAACAGGACATTTAGGTTTAAATTTTTACTAATAAAAATTTAGCCAGATAGAAAGAAAACATCAACAAATTTTATTTGAAAATCATCAAGATAACAAGAATGAATTTCTTGGCTATTTGTTGTTTGGCTGGGGTTTTTTTTTGTTGTTGTTTTGGAGTGTAGCAGTTTTTCTGGAATCTCAAAACAACATTGTTGGATATGGAACTATCATTTACACAACTCGATTTACTGAGTCGTGGCATATTGGAACCGACTGGGAATCCTCCTTTGAATATCTGATTATCTGGATGTGCTGTGAACACACTGAAAATAATATGAACTTTAAATGCATGCCCTAATTCTTATCATAGTGGTGCAGGAAAAGAAAATTTATTTCCATGCTGTTTTCTTCATGGCCTTTTTGCTCGCAAGTAAACACATCCAGTGATCATTCTGTGGATGTGTATGTTTTAATAGGCATTTTAATAAAGTAATGTAGAATATGTTTACTGCCATTCATTAAGAGTTTGATATCAAAATGTCTTACAACCTGTCTAAATTCATAATAACTGCATACTTGTGAATATTTCAGCTTTGCCTACAACCACCTTGGAGGTTTATCACATTATGCATAGAAAAATATTGTGGGAAAGCACAATAAATATAATCTCAGCAGCTATTCCCTTCAAAGACTTTCAGTTTTATGCATCTTGAATTCTAAATAGGTTTATTGCCAATTATACATGATGATGAAGCAGTAACACGGAGTATATGCCATATTTAAGAGACTCACACCAGCAGATGCTCTTGTAAATGTATTTTGCTTCAAACCAAGAAATCGGTATTGTGAAATCCTCCCAAAAGCTTGCCGCTGCACTTTCTCAACTCAAAACTTGTAAGCATTCTTGCTCTTTGATGGATGGCTTCTTATAAACTCTGGCCAAAAGCCACTGTGACACAAAGATGTTTGTTTGTGCCTAGTTTTTCTGTCCTGCAGTAGCGCTGGAGGTGTGCATGAAGCTCAGGACCAACTGTGATAACATCCTGTACCCAGACAAAATTTGCAGTCTTAGAAGACTCAGACAATAGGTCTGGAGGGAGGGGGATTTGGGAGGGCCATCCAGTGCAACTCATCATTCCCTGTCCTGCTGATAAGTGCAGAGGGGAACAGGTTACATTTTCACCCACCTTTTTTTCTACATTAGCAGATAAATGACAGTTCCAAGCCTCCATGGCAGGGCGGTTGGAATTAGATACTTAATGTTCCTTCCCGTCCTTCCCATTCCTAGATTCTATTATTCTATGTTGTATTTCTTTCATTCTTAACCTTCAACAAGCCCCTGTTTTGCTATCTTTCCTCCAGCACTGTGCCATCGATGTCGTTGTTTCTCCAAACGCTCACCTGTCTCACCTCCTTTTTAAACCAATTTCCTCAATACTGAAAACTGCATTTCAAACAAAGCCAAGCAAACCCAAAGGGCTGCTTCAAGAGTTTCATTTAAATATAGAGTGTGAATAGAAACAGAAAACAAAGGAAGTATATTAGACTTAAATTTACACATCAGGAAGAGTCACAGAGAACTTAAGGTCTTGGTCCTTCATCCCACTAAGTGGAATGACCACTGAGATCTTTTCAAGACCAGCTTGGAAGGAGCCCTGAGCAAATTGGTCAGTGAGAAGATGTCCCTGCCCACAGCAGAGGGTTGAAACTGGGTAATCTTTAAGGTTCTTTCCAACCCAAACCATTCTATGATTCTGTGATCTTTGGTTTGGTTCCAGGCGTGCACCTCAATATTGCTGCAGGTTTGAAAAGTGAAAGGCTTTCCCAGCTTGATGCCCAAGTAAAGCTGTGACAATAATTCAGCACTGCCTAATCTGAATTCAGTGCCTTAACCACAAAACCACATTTTTTTTGTTGCTCTTTTTCTTTCTGTGAAAGAAAAGATTTCAGGCTTTTCAGAAACAGAAAATAATAACCATCTGTCTGTAACAGAAAGCTCACCTTGTTTTATCATAGTGATTTCACAGTCTGGTTTCACTGTTCTCAGAGCTGGCAAGGGAGAAACCAGCTCTCTGAGGTCTGTGATAATTTCAAATATGGTATTCCACTAGAATCTCCCTTTATGATTTGTCCCAGGGGGTCTCAGTGTTCATATTCACAAGAACTCCAAAGGGTTAAATGATTTTATTTAGCTGGTGGTAAAATATCTGCTTGATTTCTCCCCACCTGTGGCTAAGCAGTCAATTTAAACTGCACAAACTCTGCACTGCTGTTGAGTCTCTTAATTTATCCATATTTCCTTTAAAAAAAAAATCACTTCCTCTCACAAGACTTGGAAAACATCAGTCTAGACCTGTGAGAGCATACGGCTTTCTGTGCCACCCCGTGATTCTTAGAGAAATTTTGGTACTGAAAGACACATGTGCCCCTACCTAAACATCTCTTTTGCCAAGTATAGACTGGGATAAGGCAAAATATTCTGAAACCTGGAGTAACAAGTATGTGCTGTTCACATTTGAAATGTGAGCAAAATTTTACATGGAAATTTCAGCCCAAAGGTATGGCTTTTTTTATTCTTCTGTTGTTCAGCCCTTTTACCCCTACGTTGCACCCTCTGAACTTTACTCACCAAGGTCTGCCTCCATTTTATTTGCATTAGCACATCTGACGTTCAGATACTTAACATCCAAAAAAAAACAATAATGAAAATTCATCGCACATCTGAGAATGTGTTCCCCGTTCAGGAAAATACATGGAAATGCCTTTAAGCCTATCCATATTAAGGGCAGCATGTAAGCAAATAACTTTAATCTTGTACTAAGTATGTGCTTAAATAAATGGAGATGCCTTTCCAGCCTGTATTTTTCACTTTGCCTATAAGCGCATCAGAACTTCTCTAAGCTGAACTTATTGGCATAGGAAGGATCTTATTGTTACAAGCCTGAAGTAGGAGGTCTAATAAAATTTCCTAATCTGATGAACCACGCAAAAAGAACCAGAACAAATATAATTTTATGTCATTACTGGGGGGAAACAACGGATGATGTGGCTTGAAGTTTGCTCCCCTATCTTTTATTAGGCTGTAACTTATACAAATTATATCAAACGCTGCAATAAAAAGAACCTGGATTTATTTGTAGGCACAGATCTGCTTAAAAAGCTGTAATTTTTTTTAAAATCCTGTAGGAAATAGAAGCTGTACATAAAATTACACCAGATTCAGAAGAAAAGCAAATAAAATACAGATGATTCTATTATAATGTTTTAAAATATGTATTTATCACATATTATCATTTTCCTTTCTGAAAGTGCATTGTTGTATGTATTCCAATAAAAATAGCAGTTTGTGAACTGTCTAGCAGCAGCAGCAAATTGAATATCCCCATAATGAGGTAATATGAGGTAAAGCAATAAAGAAAAGAATTTAAAAAAATTCTAAAGGAAAGGGAAAAAAAGATGGTTTTGGAACCAGTCCAAGCTTTATATTTCAGGCGTCAGACATTCTTTCACAGAGGAAAGGGAAGGAGGAAATTTACCTAGCAGGAATCACTCGGCTCTGATTCATCTTGCTAAAGTTTAGGTGTCTAGGTATCTAAAAATTAGGTGTCTAGTCATGGCTAATTAATTATCTGTGTTCCTTCTGTAGTCAATAAAGAGAGATAAGCACCTCTGGAAGGTGATTCAGTCTACCTATCTCAGGACATTTATCTTGGAACAGGACAAGTTTCCTTCTCTCCTCGTGCCTATTTCTGTCTGTTCATCACAGAGGGAGCTTAGGTGGTTACCTTAGATTAAATGCCTGACTAGTAGATAACTACATTTAGGTGAGGTGATTCTCTCCATAAGTAATTGCTCTTATTGTTGATAGTGGGGATAATTTCCACTGATATCAAGACGTGATGTTTATCTGTACGTTGTGTGCGATTTAACCAACAAACCTTTCCATATGGTAATAGTGCTTTCCAGAAATGGAAATTTGTGCCTGAATTTGTACTTGCCCAGGTCATCCCTTCTGGGATGTGAACAGTAACCTGGGCTTCCCATCTTTACTTGTTGCTCAACAGTGGAATGAACAACTGCCAGAATCCACCCAAGAAATAGATGCATTTAAGTGAGGAGAGATAAAAATGATTTATCTCTCATCTAAAACTGATATATCTCTAAATCTAGCAACATTTAAGTCCTGCTCATTGGATGGGCAATAATATGGATATTCAAATAATCTGGAATAAATTCTTCTGAATTGTTAGAAAATCCAATTTTCTGCTAAACTTCTAAGTGGCTTCAGATTAAAAATGCAACAATGCTCAAAGAGTAACACAGACCTGGGTTCAGTTCTGCAGCTGTATCACTCCCTGGGATTCTCCTCGTGTGGTGGAGGAAGAGGAGGCCACATGAAGAGATCTCTCACCACCTTTCCAATTCTTTAACAGAGAACAGACTGCTCTGAAGCCCTGCCAACAACACCTGTGACATAATCCAAGACACCAAAATTTTGCTGTGGTGGTTTAGCCCAGTGGTTTAAAAAAAACCCAATCTCTTGGGAAAAGAATGAATGGAAACAACCCAAGTATTACACTTTTTTTTTCATTATTTTAGACAGTGTTTAAAAAACCTGCTGATTGTGGTGGTGCTACCAGAGGCTGAATGAACTGAATGCAAATGCAGATTTGGCTGGGCCAATGTAGAGACAACTAATCCTGACCATGGTAGGTGCAATCCGAAGAGCAAAGGTTGCCCAGAAATAATGCTACCTCAAATTTTTGAAACAAAACCAGAATTTTTCATGCTAAATGTTTATTTTAGTCACTAAAGCCCATAAAGAATTCAACAAAATTTTCATTTGTCAACCTGCAGACCAATTTAGCAAAATTGGAACTGGACAAGGTTGGTTTATACAGGTCACAACCCCCCCAAAAAACCCCAAAAAACAACAACAACAACAAAACCAAACAAACAAAAAAACCCCTTCAAAATCTTAGGGCTTGCTATTTAGTGTCTTTAACTGCCAGGTTAATGGCAAGTCAAGAGTGGGGCAAATATCCAAAATATCTCTAAAAACACTTCTGGTCTTAATAGTCCACAGCTTAACCCCTGGTGCCAGGGAGGAACCTGTGTTCAAAGGGATGACTCAGTTTTGAGTTTTGTCCTGCAACTGGGCATCTTACAGCTCATTGAGTCACTGACTGATATTGCCTATTGATGTAAGAAAAGTTTTGAACATACAGATGATGAAATTAAGTGAATAAAAAAGGGATTAATTATATCCCCTGTCTTCTGATGCACAAGCCCCTTGACTGGATGAAGCTCCATTGTGCCTCAGACGTTGAGGTATTTTTGTTCTTGTTCCCCAGCAATACTGGTTGGTCTAAGAAAAGCTTTATCTTCTCTGCAGAGCTGATTTTTCTGTATAAAACTGTAGCTATGTTAGAGGGGTCTGTCTGAAAATAATTTGCCTTAGTAGTGGCTTATAGGAAATAAATTGGTAAATTCTCAGCCCACTTCCTCCCGAGTAATGTTTGGGTATTGATTCTGTCATGGACATGACTTTTTCTGCAGAGTGACAAAGGAATTTGGTAGATCAGGGATGGTTCCAATCTTTCTCATTTTTTTTTAAAAGGCATAGTTAAATATTCTGCTGAGAAGAGTTTGGGTGTGTGAGTGTATGTCTCTCACTCATAAGCAGCATAAGTTATACAGAGTTAAACAATCTATTACTGCAATTCTTTGGGGCAGGGGTAGTCTTTCTGCTCCAAGTTTAATGGCTTGGAGCAATAAGCTTGTGGCTCTTAGCAACTGCTGAAACACAAAAGGTAAATAAGGGTGTTTAGAGCTTGATCCTAGGCCTTTGCTCCACTTGGCAATTGTTTATTTGGGTGACTCCCATGTACTTTGGTGTTACTGCAGGCCACATTGTCACCTAAGTACATATTGCAGAGTTGGCCTAGAAAAAACAGGCAGTGCTACTTCTCATTGCTTTCTGTGACCAAAAGAAAAGATTAAAAAAAAATAAAAATCATCCTACAGGGTTATTATTCTGGCCTTTCTTTGATCATTGACTTCACTTAATTTAAAATTAAAGAGAGATCAGAAAGAATAAATGCATATTAAATTAATAGCACCTATTCAAAGACTTGCATATTGCAGATAACAAAGTAATGTTCACAGAAAAGATAGAGATAGAAAATAGGATGGAATTTCCCCTACTTGTTATCATTTTCAGAAGTCCGTATTCATGCTCATTTAATCATTACCATAATCTGTAGAGAAAAATGGCCATGACAATCTGCATCTCACTGCACACACATCCACAGGTATATCAGCTGTGAAGGAAACACATGCCATGGTTCTTTTCTCCCATATCTAGGCATTATGTATACAGGATTGTTTGTCCAGGGTGTGAATGACCCAAATGTCATTTTCTCTTTATGCATGGGGTCTTCAGACTTCCATCATCTTTTGTCCACAGGCATTGCCAAGTCACCAGGTCATATCAGAACTCAAAAAAAGAATTTTTTTTTTTTTGCTGTGGAGAATAGATGTGGGGGTTCATGCTAAGAGGACTCTGTGATTCTCTGTGTCTTTGGCTCAAGAGTCATGACATTCAAATAAAAGGAAACAGCCTCGAGTTTTGGTTCACGGTTTATTTTTATTTATTATTTTGCAAGTTATGAGGTGAGCAAATTATGTGGTGTTAACCCCAGAATGCAATTTCACCTCTTTTTTCAGTATTGTTACTTATTTTTTTTAATGTCGCTGAGTGTCTCTGAAGCCTTCTTTGTTATGATCACAGAATCACAGAATCACATTGGATGATGTGAGTGATGCAAACAACTCAGAGAGCAACCTGGTTTGCCTGGGAAGCCCTGTAGATCTAATCCACACACTGGATTCAGAGTCACTTGAGCTTCTTTGGTATTCCAAGCCCTAAATCATCCATTTAAAACTGAATTTCGCCCCTTGAAATAATGATACTTTGAGGTGTCGTGTTAGACATACCGGTGATGGCTTTCCTCTTGAAATAAATGAGACCTGGATCAGGATGTGGTTGTTTTGCCAGGAGAGATTTTGAAGAAAGGTCTCTCTCAAAGGTAGATGGAGATTCTGCACAGTTTCATACTGTACAAGCCCCTTTGATTAAGCTCTTTTCATTTTCAAATTACTTAATTACCATTCCTCTTGCTTTCAAATCAAAACGTGCAACAGCTTATCTCAGTTGCATGAGAAGGTTGGTAAAGAAGGTGATATCACCAGGAAATTAAAAAATAAAATAATGATAATGCCAATCGGCCTCAAGAAGAGAATGAAAATTGACTCTTACTAATGTTATATATTAATTACACTTATCCTTATTTAGCATCCCCATTATATTACACTGAGCAGTGCTCAGTAACCCCGCTGTAAAAGGCAGTCTTGTCCACAGTTAAAGGTTCTCTCCTACACTCTGCTGCCTTAAAGAAGGAAATTTCATTTATTCATTGTATTCGTTGTGGTATTTCTATTCCTTGAAAGTAATTTATCTTTTTCAAACTTCAAAATTCAGATTTTAGGCAGAGGTAATTTTCAGATCAATCTAGAGTATGCCCATGCCTGAATGGGAATTCAATAGGAAACTAAAGGGAGATTGATCCTCTTTTCAGCAACCAAAAAAAAAAATCCCAAACAGAATTTTTAAAAACTATAGACTTTTCATAAGCATGTTGTGAAGTAAGTTTGTTCAAAAGGTTTTATGTTAAATGTTCCTGTTAAATGTTTTGTAGTTGGTGTTGGGACATTATGACATTTTAACACTGATATTTTTGAACACTTTGGGATGTCTGGCTTTTTCAGTGGAAAAAACAGTTGTACCAAAATGTTCAATGGTGCCACCTACAGTTTGCCAAATTTTCACTCAATTGAAAAAAAATGGATTGCGATTAGTAAGACAGATATTCAAAGATAGAATTATAGAATGGTTTGGATTGAAAGGGATTTTAAAGATCATTTCATTTCAACCAGCCTGACATGGGCAAAGACACCTTCCACTATCCCAGGGTGCTCCAAGCCCTGTCCAACCTGGCCTTGGACACTTCCAGGGATCCAGGGGCAGCCACAGCTGTTCTGGGCAACCTGTGCCGGGATCTCCCCACCCTCACAGGGGAGAATTTCTTCCAAATATCGGCTCTAAACCTGCCCTCTTTCAGCTTAAAGCTATCCTCCCTTGTCCCATCACTACATTAGTAGAGCACTACGTTTCAGTATTTTCTATGGAAATGTTCGTTTCATAGAGCTCATTTTTTTTCTCTAAGTGGTCTGCGAATTTATTAAAGACATCGTGTGGAAGAAATCTTCCATGCCTGAAAGTAATCTAGAATGCATTGTATCAGGATGGTGAGAAGCATTCTGAAGTCCCTTTTTAAAAAAAAAAAAAACCAACAAAACCCAACATTTTCTTTTGGTTTAAAATAAGGAATTTAATTTTGATTTAAAACCCTGAAATGAAACCACAAGACCAAACAAACAACAACAGCAACAAAGCCCCACCAACACTCACAGTTTTTGTGTAAATAGTTTTTTACATTTTTCAGAAAGTTAATCTTGCAGGTACCCATTCTGACAAGAGGCTCTGTGCCTAAATTTATACTAAGGAATGTGTGCTCTGTGGAGTGGATGAGGTTTCTCATTATTCTCACAAATAGTGGTGTGGTAGGGATCCACCATGCTCTGTGAACACAGCTCTTATCTACTTAAGTAAGATCAGTTGAACCTTATTCAGTTCAATAACTCAAGCAATTTTGTCCCTTACTTGATAAAAACTCTTTCTTTCTTAGCTTTTCTTCTCTAGTGAAACTGCACTGTAGAGCTTAAAAAAAAAATCGATCAACTCTTCTGTTACATTATTGTCCAGAATGGAATTTTTGCTGTAGGATGGATGGTTCAAAAAGCAACTGGTTCAAAAAAGCAAACAGTTAAAAAAGCAAAAAGTCAAAAAGCTGAGGTCTGCAAACACAATCCAAACAACTGTGGTAGTCAGGAAGGTTGATTTTAGTTGCTACGTGGGTTTTAACTATTTCCTCCAGTCTCCAGAACTACTCTTTACTCATTTCCAAAAAGACACTGCTTTTCCAGGGTGATCATGCAGATTTATGCTGAAAGAGCACTAGAGATCAGACCCTGGCCTGTGGATGGCCTGAACATCACTTGCCAGTGCTCATCTCAGCGCGCACAGCACTTTGTGTACATATTGAAAACTTACAAGTCCAGAGCAAATCTATATCCTGTTCAGGCTAGCCTTAAAAATCAATAGATTTGGACAAAATTTCTCTGTCTGTGACCTCCCAATACTGTAATTACAAAGTCACAATAGATGTAATTGCTCTATAAACCTTCCACATACCGTGGAAGTGCATAATCACTGAGAGTAACATTGACAAGGTATACTTTGTACATTATGGGTTTGTTTTTTTTTTTCCCCCGGGACAGTAAGGCTCCGTTCAGGGTGTGTTGTGGCAGGAGGTCTGGGTGGTTTTTTTCTTCCTGGAATGATGAAGTGCAAACATTTCTCTCTTTCAGACCTGGAGGTTACAGGTGTGCCACCACGTTATCCATATCACTGCAGCATTCTTCGCTGCTGTCATCATGCCTGTAAAATAAACTGGGCTCTTGCTCATGGCAGAGGATATACACTGTTAAAAATTTACTGTCAACTCCTGATTTATGGACTTGCTTTGCAAAGTTCTGAGCTCAGCACTGGGTGATGTGGCCTCTTTGAGTCGTTTCAGCTCTTCCACACCACAATAATATGATGCTTGTGGTTTCAAAGACATCCTGGAATTCTGTCCAGTCCAAGGATCGTGATTAGGGCAGAGCTACCTCTAAGTTCAGTCAGTGATGAACCTCAAATGTCTCAGGAATTCAGGATGAGACAAAATCTTGAAGTTTCAGGAGGTTTTTTTCTTTAAATCTTCAAAGCTTCTGGTTCCTCAAAGCCCATCTCAACACCTTTTCTACTTATTTTTTTAAAACTTATTATCTTTATTATTAAAAATATATATTTTTTTTTTACCTGCAGGAAGAAAAGGAAGAATTTTTAACAAGCTTTGAGTATTTACAGAGCTTGGCGATATAAAAATCATTTAGCCCTAAATTTGCTTCAAACACTTCCTATTTTTCTTTATTATTTTCATGGGCAGCTTTATTTCTTGCTAATGCTGTATCACAGGTAGGCTTTTTTTTTTACATGTTACTTAAGTGTATTTATATGTATTTGCTTACAAATATTTACTTTTTGAAACATTAATTCCACAGCAAAAATTCACCACTGGACAATAATGTAACAGAGTTTAGTCAGAAAACAAAAGTTGCTTAAAAAGGATATGTGGCAAATATTTTGCAGCAAATGTACAAAGTACTGGGAGAAGCTGCTGTTGGTGTTTTGATAGGCCAGACCAGCCACTGTCACAGCTGACTTTCTGCTGATTTACAGAAATCAGTCCTCCTGACTCAAGAATTCTTGAACTTCCTCATGATGCAGATAATGTCTTCACATGAAGAGAACCTCACAAACACTTTGAATTTATCTCTGTACTTGTTTTTAATCATATCAGCCTCTGAGTGGAAATGAAAAAATATTTTTAGAGGGAAAAATCTGTGGCTCAGCTCAGATGGCTGCTTTTCAATGATCTGAGTCACCCCCTGCACATGCTTCTTTCTCCCTCTCTTGATGTTGGAGAGCTCCAAGTGATCACCTCATTTAGGTGCCTTTTACACCCCTTCAGAGTCACTTGGGTCCTTATTGTGACAAGTTGCATTAGGGGAAGGTGATTTTATGTGTATATTGTTTTTCCTCATGACCTGGTCATGAGGAATGAGGACAAAGGATCAGGCCTGTTTGACTCTTGGCTGCAAAAGTGGGTGCAGCAGCACGTAGTGGGATCCTGCATTGGGAGGAGCCCCATTAGGAAGGGCGCTCCCCACCTAAAGCTTGATGGATGGCCTCTTCTCCTCTATCAAGGGATTAACCCACCACATGACTGCCTTGAACATGGTCAGACAAGCCTCTTCTGTGATGTGTATGCTCTGTGTTTCCATCTTGTAACCTTACATGTAGGTTCTCACACAAGTAAAGAGAAAAAAAGACTTCTTTAAGAGAAGGGGGAGGCTTGGTAAAACCTTCCTCCACTGCCTAAGGGATGGCAAGGAAAGATGAGCCCAGACTCTTGCCAAATGTATTGTAAAATAGGTCCAGAGGCAGTGCTCATGTTGCAAGACAGGACCTCTAACACAGGGACTATGTTTGTTATGGAAGTGGCTAAGAGCTGAAAATTTTCCTGGAGAGCCTGTGGGATCTCCTTAAATTCTTTGGGATTCAAAAAACTTTTATGGGCAAGGATCTGAGCAACCTACTGTGGCAACAAGAGATTGAACTGGAGATCTCCAAAGGTCACTTGAAGTTTGACTGACACTGAAGTTCTGTGATTTTATGTAAAGGAGTGTGGCAGACATGGCAGCATCCATGGAACACATCTTGTTCCTAGAGCTCTGTTCTGGGGAAAAGCCACAATTTCAGGGACAGGGAGAAATTTTGGTCAGATCCCAGTGGAAAAGAGAGACAAAAAGGTCCACAACTCTTACTTTAACCTTAAAATCTGGAGCTACTCTCTGGACCATGAAACTCTCCTTGGTCTCTGCTCCATCCACATTTGAGTCATCTTCATAGAAAGATTTACAAATGTGGCTTTTTGGGTCTGATTTTGTAAGGACATGAGGACTCTGTAAGCCCACACTGTGTATCTGTGAGATGCCTGGAGTAACCTGTGAACCTTTTGGCAAATTTTGTCTCATTGGATAAGTTTTGAGAAAGAGTTAAAAACTTTCAAAGGAAATGAATTCCCAGGCAATTTTTCCCTCCTGAAGAGAGATATCTGAACAGATAAAAGAGAACTAAATAATGCAGCTATTTGAGGAGTTCTGCAAATGAGAATCCACTTTTTATCAGTTTGTGTATCTATGTATCTATCAATCTCAAGCTTGTATACTCCCTTTATTATGAATACTCTTATGCACAGTACATGCTGGGAATAGCAATACAAGCATTTCACCTGATTCCCTTCTCTGGTTGCATTCCACATTTAAGGATTAGGATCTTAAATACATGCATAGGAAAGTGTGAGTCAATGACTATGTTAAAACCATAGTTACAGAGAAGATTAAAGGTGTTCTATCAGCTACTCATACCTTCTAACTCTGGTATGCATGCTTTCATATTTGAATCAGTTTCAGTGAAGTGTTTCAGATTCAGATTTGTTGATTTTGCACTGTATCTGTATCAAAATTCATTTTACTTCACATTTCTTGTTTTTTTTTCTTCTTTTCCTGACACTAGCTCAGTCAAAACTCTTTTATCGTAACTGTTATAGAAAAGTTACAAACATTACGTAAATTTATTGTATTAATGTATAGTTAAAAGACGTTAATAATGCCATAACTTTAATTAAAAGAGCTCTGTGGTAAAAATGTGTGGATGTAAGTGGTTTGTCAATGTCTAGTGTTGACTATATAAAACTGTAGTCACACAACTAAGAACTCAAACTTTATATCATCAAAAATACGAGAAGGAATTTAAGAATGACATAAAAGCTGGACTCTGAAACAGAAAGATTAAAAATAATCCACAAATATTTCATAGGACTAAGGGAGTTACACAGGAACGACCTCAGATGAATTTCTGAACTCCAAAATTCCTCCTATAAGCCATATGAGGGTGTGTATAGAGTTTCTATTTCTTTCGTTTTTTTGGGTTTTTTTTACATGTGAGTAATTAATCATTTTTGAAGTGTTTCAAGAGGAATGGAGCCTCAGCCCTTTTCACTTTTAAAATCTGGGCTAAATATCATTGTGAAAAATACCCTCAAGCTTCAGGACAATTTAGGGGGTCTCAGTAAACTTATCACTGTTGAAATTCTACAGACAGAACCGGGCAGGAGTCAGATGAAGTGACGATCACAGCCCTTTTGGGTGTTAATGTGCTCAGGTGAACCCCTCACCCTGGCCTGGCCTCTTAAAGCACTTTTGATGCATTTGTTCCATCAAGGAGTCTTAGAAAAACCAGTACAGTTGTGTGATGGAATTGAGAAAGGGTGGTAAGGCAGGATTTTCTCCACAGGGGCATGGTGGAAAGATGTGGTATCTAAAAAAGAAAGATGAATAAGGCTGAAAGAAGGAGAAAGGCTGGCAGGATGGGAAGGGACAGCCAGGCAGGAAAGAAAATTCAGACCTTCAGTCAGAGCCATCCGAAGAGCTCTGCCACTGCCCAAGTGTAGTTTCACCAGGAAGAGGGGAGTGGTAGAGGGGAGTAAGTTGCTTTAACGTTGGTGGAGTAACACATTTCCCATGTTTTTGCTGGCATTTGGCCCTCAGCACCTTTCCTGCCTGGTTCTCTGAGTCACAGCAATTCAGTCTCTGTCCGGAACAGCTCCAGCCAGTTCAGTCCCGATTGACCAAATGTCAATGATTTCCTTTTTTATTTTGGAGTGCTTGTTTTGGTAACCTCTATTCATGGAGGAAGTCTGGATCTGATAGCTTTCCTGTTTCATTTCCTACCTGCACTTTATGAGTGATCATCTTTCCTTGTTCTCAAGCAGCAAGTCTCCATGCAGTTTCCCTTCTGGAATGATTTTTGCCATTCTTCTGAATTCCCAGAAGAGATGTCGAGCAGTGAGGAAAAGACTTTTCTGGTAGGTTTGAAGCACAGCTATGAGTAGGAGCAGAGTCTCTCTCTCTCTCTCTCTCAAAAAAAAAAACAAAAAAAAAAAAAAAGAGAGAGAGAGAAAAGAAAGAAATGTGTGAAAAAGATCACAAAAGATGTTAAAAGATGTTAGGTTGGATACCAGCTTAGATTTGTCCTTAAATGGGTAGAATATGTTTTGATAATATCCATCTAACTCTTGCTTGAATGCATTGAATTTTCTCCTTGCAGTAACATTGGAATAGAAAAAGCAGCTGCAAAAGAGATAAGATTTGTATCATTTTTAAGAGAAAAAAATAGAAGGTAGTGTTTGGAAACAAATATTTTGTGCTCATGTTCAAGATTATTTTGGAGTTTTGGTTTGAGTTCAGATGAACTTTTCATAAACATTATTGAAATTTATTTCTTAGTTTTAATTAACTGGAGAGCAGAGAGTTGTTTTACACTCGTAAGATGGGGGAAGACAGCCTGTTTGCAGAGGATAAATCCAATTGTAACTCTCACCACAACATAAATCCATTGAGTTTAGCCATCCTACCAAAGGTTTGCAGTGCTACACACAAGATTAAAACTAGATTCTCAATGGACTGACAAGTTTTTGTCATGAAGAGTCATATCGCAAATACTTTCTCCTGTGTGTCGAACAAGTTAATGTTTGTGGAGCTCACCCTGCACTCACTTTACTGAATCCCTGCTTTCTTATGCTGCTTTTTAATATCTAGTTACTTCCAAGTGATAGCTAAATGGAGGATTTGGAATGCTAAATTCATATTTGTGTCCACTGATTGAAATAATAGCTTTTGGAGTTAAAGAAAGGCTTTGGTTGGAAGAGATCTTAATCTTATCTCATTCCAGCCTTCCTGCCACAGGCAGGGACATTTTCCACTGGACCAGGTTGCTCAGCCTTGAACAGCTCCAGGGATGAGGAATGTCACTTTGTCCTGGTTCCAGCCAGCTGGGAGGAAAGGAGGCTCTTGTGGAGATTGGAGGGAGGGCAGAGGGAGTGGTTGGGTATTGCCAGGGGTGAGCAGTCACATGCGACTCCTTCATTTCTTGTACACTCTATTATTGGTATTGTTGCTGTCACTGCTCATTTTCTTCTCTCATTGCTCTTTCCAGAAAATTGTCATCTCAAACCACAATCTTTACCTTTTGTGGCTCCAATTCTTCTCCTCATCCTGCCGCAGGTGAAGGGTGAAGGTGAGAGGGCAGTGAGCAAGCAGAAGATGGTTTGGTGTGTCTCAGTGGGAACACTAAATTGGGCAATACCGTTCCTAAACCACGACACATTCCAACTATATTTTTAGCAACAGCTGTGGTACATGAAGAATAATTGATGAGTATTTCCCATGCAAAGAGATGTTATGATACTTCTCAATTCCTTCTCCCAGCGTGTTTCTTCATACAGATAAATACGCATTTCAGATACTCTACTAATTAAAGTCCCTGTTAATAACTCTGAAAATTTTTCTTCCAATCTACTGAGATATTTTTGAGCTAATGATATCACACAGAGACATTTTTCCATGTATTTATTCCTGTTGCCTGGAATCAGAGGGTTCATTTCATATTTCATAGCTGTAATAGCCATTGATTTCCTTCTGGAATGCATGTGAAGTTCCTTTTATCACCAATGGGAGTCATATATTCACATTAAGTTGAGAACAGACCCTGATTCATAACCATTTTTCTTTAAGTATAGCTGTAATATCAGAAATATACCAGATGCTTTTTATTTTCTTTTTTAAAAAATATATCCCATTGGAAATATTGCACAGACTTAATTACTGTTTTTTAGAGCTGATTGAAAATCTCTTCAGGGATCCTTTCCATGATATTTTTCATATCAAGGTACAGGGGTTTTTTTAGCCAGCTATATTATTTCTTAGCTAACCTTTCCATTTTGTCAATTCTTTTCTTGGATACCAAAAATTTTGCCTTAGCAGTACTTCATTCTACATTTGCACCTGAACATCTAAGTCGCATTCCAAAAACTACATAAACCAGTGGAAAAGCTCCTACTTGCCCCAATTGACTATGGATCAGCCCTACAATAGACCTCATGTCAAAATTCAAAGAATTTTGTTTTAGTACAGGTGTTCCATCTTTTCTGAGAATGAAGCGAACGGAAATCCTACATCTAGATATTCATTTGTTTTTGTCTGCCTTGTTGATTTTGCTAGTTGTTGAGTCAGTTTTTCCATTGCTACAGTTTCCCCACATTTCATTAAATTCAGTTGGATTCAGCAATGCATTTAAAAGTATTTGTTTCATCTATTCACACTACCAACCATATTGGGAATATTTGGCTACAAGCAGTGAAATGCTAAAGCATGAGCATAATTTCCTACAATCTTTGTCCTAGGCCAGGAAGATCACCATAATTTCCAAAGGTTGATTTATGTACATACAATTTATAGCATTAGATTGATTTTATTCCATTGTTTATCTTTTGTTCCAATTCCTTCAATTTTATTTTCTTCTTTTACTGGATTGCATCTCATCAACTTACCAACATGTGATAATTACACTTGCTTAGTAGCACATTGCAGTAGACATCAAGATAAATCTTGTTTTTTTAAATGCTTATCTAGGGTACAGACAATAATCTGGAGTTTGGGAAGTGTAGGGTATAAGGGAGAATGAACAACTTGCTTTGCTCTTGCTATTTTGCATTCATTCAACATGCAGAGGCCCCAGATAACAGTCCACTAAAGCAGAATTCTTCTTCATGGGCACACAGTCAAAGAGTTTAGAGTTTAATTGGAGAGTACATATAAATTTTACCATGGAAAGTAGAGATGTTGGTGTTTGAAGAGACTTCTTCGCGTTCACAAGGGAGTAGAGCTGAAGATACAGCCCAGTTCTTCAAAAAGCTGGCCCAGGGATCCTCTAAGGGTTGATCATGTGCACAGCAATAGAAAGGAAGGTGTTCACTCTGTGTTTGAATTTGTGAAATTTGAAACTCCATGTTTCAAATTTGTGTTTTGAAAGGAAATATCAGCAAAACTGACATATCAGCACAAATCTCTGGATGTCTCCAGTTTGTTTCATTAAAAAATTTAATAAAGAAATGTTTATTCACATGTATATATCCACACAAACAAATATTTCTGTTTCTTTCCAGCTAAAGTGATAGACATGCATCTTCTCTGTTTCTTATTTTGATGCATTTACTGATTTTTTTTCTGATTATACTCCATTGATTTGAACTGGTTCTTTTCACATTTCCATTTCCATTATTCCTTTTCAGAGAAAGAGGCTGGTAGGTAACAAATGTGAAAACATTCTGTAAAATAACTACATAATCTGCAAATAAATTGAAGTTTCTTCAGAAACAGTAAATGAATCATCTATAAAGATGTACAAGAGTGTTCCTATTTTCATAACCTGTATGTTTTATAAACTCATAAATGCAGCATACGAGCAAGTCAGAATGGAGCTGCAACATTTTGCTAAATCATTTTACCACTATTTTTTTTTCTCTTAATTATAGGAATAAAAGCTTATGGTGACTATTATCCTTGTAAAAGAAACCCTTTCTCTCCTGTCCTTTTTCTTCCTTAGTACAAATTCATACATTTTTTTTTCTTCTGAGGATTTTTCCCGACTGTCAATATGTTTCTTCCCAAAAGTACATGGCAAATGGCAAAAAGCATTAGAGCTATTACTTTCCTCAATGACTTAAATTCCCAAACACTGAACTTTTAAAAGTTTCATGTCCTTTGGGTTATGCAAAGCTTGGTCTGTATCAGAACAGGAGACAAGCTAATAGCACTGTGTTTACTTACTTCTATATCTTCGATTAATCACCCAAAGAGCCCAAAAGATAGGCAGCTCTAAACATTACTAAAAGCTACTGGTTGGCACCATTTGTTTTGGTTGAGGGCACCAGGAGGAAATGGAGATTTGTTTTTGTAATCTGTTTAAAGATGTACCAGAATCAGTTCAACGTCTTTCAGTTGCTGATGATTTATGAAGCTGTATTATATAATTCATTACAGAGGTAAGCTGTTTTCACATACAACCCTTCAGTGTCACGGGAGCAAGTGGTAAAAATAGTTCTGAAGGTGCCATTTTATCCAAGTGTTTTCAGAATAGCACAGGATGTGTCTAGAAAATGTACTGGTGGTGATAATTTTGTATGTAAACACGTATACGTACACAAAGTGCAATATCATTTGCTATGTGTGAGAAAACACATAATCTTATAAAAATCTTTTTTCATGATGAGTTTAAGGAGGTCAGTGCTGTGTGAAGCTCTTCTGAACTTTCTGTTTGGTCCCAGAGTCATCTCTGTACATTCAAGTCTGATGAAAGCATTGGCACATCCTGCCTGAATACGACCGTTTAAGGTCCAACAAAAGTAAAAGTGATTGAGAGCTGTAGCTGTAGGATGCCAAANATGTGATTGCAAATGTGCCTTTAGTCTTTTTTTTGCATGCATGGGCTCCACATACTCGATCAATAATGGGTTTTGGGGGATCTCTGGATGGTAGTACAGAAGCTTTGGAAATGAGAGGGAGATTGTAAGTCTAATGAAGGCAACAACAAAACTGTCAGAGGGAAATCTTATATTTCACCCAGTATAACTTGATTTTTTTACTTCCTTTCAACAACATATGAAAAAAGGATCTTTCCATTGTGGATAGCTCTGACCAGATAATGCAGTACTTCTATCACTAGTGGCTCAGAAATTTTGAGATGTTATTCACTAATGAGTTACAGACTGTGCAACATCTATAAATGAGTCTCTTGAAATTAGTTATGTGTATATATATATATATACACACACATACACACACAGAGAAAGACTGTTTCACCATATGTTGAAGAAGTCTGAATGTATAAAGAGCAATTGCTCACCCAGCTAGCGTTTGAAAGTATCAGCTGGAATTTCCACTTTGATTCTATTCAGGATTTAACCACCTGTACATGCACAAGCACAGAGACCACCTATGAAGCTCACACAGTGAGATTTTTAATGGAGATCACCCATATATTTAGTAAAATTATGGTGTGTGTCATTCCTGCTAGAAACAGGTGCATTTATACTATCTGTAATCAAATGACTATCCCCATATTCATCCAAAGAATGCCTCTGAGAAACAACATGCTTTTTACGAAACCCAAATAAATGATTTCTAAGAAAAGAGATACAAGAGAGCAGATCTTCCCCCATGGCTGATCACACTCCTCAGCTGATGCTGCTGATAAATTTGCTGATAAAACCTGGAGGGACTTTCACAGGGGAACATTACTTTTAAAGCAGCTTTGTAAGACTCAAACCTCCTTACATTGCAGATCTGCTGATCCCTGTTGTCTAACTGCGGTTACATGTGCTGACTCCAGTTTCAAAAATAATTTCTTAATCACTTTTGGCTCATCTTGGGTTTTCGCATTGCAAAGCCGATGCAGCTGTGGAAGGATGGACCAGATTCCATTCTCCCTGACACCTCATCAACATCAATGTTAATTAAGTTCTAGGTTTGGGGCCAAGTTACACCCTGAGATACAAATGGCCTCCGGTCTGGGGCAAGGGCTCCTCTCTTCATTTGTGCTGTGCCTGGCGTGATGTGGTTCATGGATCATGCCTGAGATTCCTGGGGATTGGTGCAGTAAAGATAATAAAAAGCAATATTATATCCCTTAAGTGAATGATGGTAACTCCTTCACAAACAACAGTAGGGCTGGGGTCAGCAGCCCAAATTTGTGCCTGTATTGTACAGTGACTTGTGGTCCTGCCTGTCTGACTCTCCAAGCTGGAGAACACGATGGACCTCATTATGATTTTCTCCTTTCCTCATGCACAGAAAAGCAGAGGGTGCAGAGAAATGGCTCCAGTTCACATGTCATTCTGGGAGCAGAGGAACACTGCCAGACAAGCACATTCTGTGACTGCAAACAAGCTAATTCTTCCCTTTAACATACTCTGCCACAAACTGCTTCCTTCTTCAGGAAATCAAACGAGCTGCTCCATTAAATGCTTCAGACCTGTGATACCTTTCAGGTTTTTGTTTAGTTCAAGCAGACAAGTCCTCATTGCAGCACAAACCTGGCTCTCCCCCTCCCTCTGTCTTTCCCTGCAGTGTTACTTGAGTCCTCATTTTCAAATGCCGTAATAGCACGGAATAACTATTTAGTTGAACACAATCACACAATTGTGTGACAAGACAAATGTAATGTAGAGCACAGGGGAAATGTGATCCTAAACTCAGGGCATCCATTCTGCACCAGAACAGTCGAGAGCTATGTAGTTTTTGAAAGCCAGTCTCCTCTTGACAATTACCTTCAATTAATGGTACACTGCACTAAGCAGAAAATAAAAACTGTGCCATTAAATCCTTCAATGCAGGCTGGAAGGGTTCCAGGTTGGCTCTAAACTACCCTAAAGAGCCTGTGTTCATATTACATAGTTATAACTTTACAGGCCTAAAAGAATATGAATCAACAGTCATTTATGTTGTCCCCTGCACTTGACAAAGCTTATGTCTGAGAGTTCTAATCCTGGTGTAACCAGGTTATATGGAGGCTGTTTTGTGTCCAAAATGTAAACTTGTCCACAAACATTGCCTTTGCTGCTTTAAAATCAAATAGCTGCCATACAGGTGCTTCTTTTGTTTCATATGTATTTCATAGAAATTTACTGAAAGAGGGAAAGCACACTCATTTCTTGCAAAGTCTTTAGTATGAGCTTTACACTGGAATCCATGCAGTGTTCATAAGTTCTCTGATGCACAGGCTTGGGCTGATCTCTTCAAACAAGAGACTGATCAGCCAGGATTGCTGAGGATCAGGTGTCCCAGGCTGCACCAAACTGCCTGTCTCTATCCCATCCCACAGTGGAGGAAGAGGTGGGATCCTTGGGAGAAGTTGTTACTTCCAGGCTGTTCCTCTCTGACCTGTCTGGGGTGGCTTTTGACAATGTGATGATTTTGGTGTACAGAAAGGCCACAAGGATTGGCTGTCCAGGCTAGAGCTCATTCAAAAGTTAGGATGAAAATGCTGAGAGGTGAAAGACCATGCCCTGAAAAAAAGGTGAAACTTCGTGATTTTAATTGTCTCATTTGTTTTTAGGGCTTATGCCTCAGTGAACTGCAGTATTTTCTAAGTTGCAACTTGGCTAAAATTTTTCTGACAAAATGAGCTTGGATGTGAAAACATGCTTACAGTGAGGCAGTATCTTTAAAGGGAGACATCTCATTTTAATATGAAGATACATTTTTTTCAGTTTCTGGCCAGAACGTTTTGCCTTCAAAGACAGATCTGCTTTGGGTTTGCTTCACATTGTTAATTTTTAATTAGACTTTTCAGAGTATCGAACAAGCATAAACATTTTCCTCTGATGTGTTTAGAACAACTCTCAATACACTCTAATATCTTACAAGCCAACCTGGGGAGGTTGTTCCTGTGTTCCTGTTTTGTTTTCAGCCCCATTACAGAGGTAGCCTTGGCTCTCAGAGATGCCTGCCTGGTGCTCAGTACCATCCATCACCACAGCCCTCAGCAGCAGAGAACCTGGAGCAGTCTTTGGTTTAGAGGTTTTTTGCAGTCATAGCAGGAGTAAATAGCTGGGAAATACCAGAATATGTGAATTCACCAGGTCATTTCTCATGTGGGACCAAAAGTTCCTGCAGGTTGTCCCAGAGAGCAGTGTTAAGTGTTCATAACAAGCTATTGTGATATTAATGTTTTTACATTTAATTACTAATAAGGTCCTGATGCAGGTTTTTACTTTTTCCTTAGTTTACAGTGGCAGTTTTTCAGCTTTTCTTGTTTCTTTTTAGCCATCCAGTGATTTTTGTTCCTCATGTTCCTCCTGTCTCTGACACCCCAGTCAGTACTTTTGGCAGCTCTGAAGAGAGACCAATGCATGTTGTATCTCTTTGGGATATTGCAAGGCTTTACCAAAATCCCTCATTATTTTGAGATATTTGGAACTTAGCCCTTGAATTACGAAATGCAACAATGAAAGCTTATCAATAATACCTAGGATGACAGTAGTTTAATTGCATGATGTTACAGAGTTCAACTGCCTTGTTTCCCTAAAATTCTGTGTGTAAATTTTCATTCAGGTCGACCTTTAATTACTAATACAACTTCGTTTGGCCCCAAAATATCCACAGTGCTTGGAGCTTTTGCATGCAACACATGGTTATTCAGACCCAAAAAAAAGAGATGTGCTCAATGCACAAGATGCCAAACTGAGATTAAACCCACTAAGGTCTACAAAGTCTGCTGCAAGAATGATAAATATCTTTGTCAAAATCCCAAGCAAAAACATGTACGTCAAGTGAGATTGTCGATAAAATATGAATATCAGGGTAGGACTAAGTTGTGGGTTATTTTCAAAGAATTTATTTTCCTCTGAGATGCAAAATTTATCTCAAATCTTACAACCCATTTCTGAACACTGCATTTATGAATTCTGATGACATGTGTAGTTTCCTTCTATGGCAACACATAACTACAAAAGACTTGTTTATTTAATGTATCTATGCGTTTCTGTGGTTCACTGAGAGTTTTGGGGTACTAATTTTTTAATTCTAATATGTCATTCATTACATGCATGCCCACAAACCTAAAACTTTCTCACACTGGACATGTTCATTGTAAAAGATGAAAACCCAAAGACGGGACGTCTGATTCCCACAGAGACATCATCTGCCACAGCATAATTAAAAGGGTTTTTCTAGGTGATACGATGGGGATTTCTTTATTTGCAGAGATGTTCTGAGATGCAGCTAACCCTATTGTCCCAAAGGATCCTCATGTTAATCTCAGCCCAAATTCTTCCCTGTTCCACACTGTAACTGTTTATCTGGGATCTGGTAAGGTTGAATTTAAGCATTTTTAGTGGTTTATTTGTTGGGCATTGCTTGTTAACTCAAAACTGTACAAAAAATACAGAAACAAACATCAGTTTTTGCTTCATGGATAATGCAACTGGAGTCATTGAAGGTCAGTCCTTATTTATGGGAACAGACTGTATTCCTACATCACAAAGTGTCAAAAAACACCTGCTGATGACTAACGGATTTTGCCGTGCGTGTGGTGTGAGCTGGAGAATTCACCCTGTAACTGTGTCAAAGGGAAATTTATTTCAGATCCTTTTACCTCTTGATTTATAGACTTTGAACAACAAAGACTCTAGGACATTAAGGGATTAACTGCACTAAGATGTGGTGAGTGGCACACTGCAGTCAGGGTTAAATAAACAGGGCAACTTTGGCTTTTAGGCATTTGCTTCTCTTCAGTACCTATAAAAGGCCCTGGCATGAGAATCATCCTACACAGATGATGGAAAGGAGCTGAAGGCACTGGATTCTGCCCCTGTGCTGAGAAAACGTGGTGTAAGGCTACCAAATGTTTCCTTTATCTGTTCAGATGTCTCTCTGCAGAGTCATAGTTTGACATCAACGCAGTTCCCTTATCAGATTCCTTCCACAGTCCCAAGGTTCAGCAGGATCCTTTCACTCTCAGAGCTCCTTCAGTTGCCAAGGCTCCCTTCCTTTGTCCTTGCCATTTCCCCATTTTTCACAGCTCTGCATTCATTGTGATCCTTCTCTCTGCTTCCTGGTCACATTGAATTGGTACCCTCTATGTCTCATCAGCAGCAATAATTAATGAAGTTGAGGTATGTCTGATACTCAAACATGGACATTTGGATTCCCTCTCCTCTAAGAGTTGGTTTGTGTTTTCATCAAAAGTTTCAGGTCCTCACTTTGGGTCAGAGCAGAGCTCTTCACCAAACTCATGCTGAAAAATTAATCAGCTGTGAGAATCCTTGCATGAGGGCAGATGAATTAGGAAGGTATGGAAATACATCTTATGGACTTGCCTGTCCACTGCAAGTATTTAATTTATTGTTCCTTGGACGGGCTTTGACCTCATTTAAATCAATCCACTCTTGACCTGTGCAGGATATTTTTCTGAATAAAACCCAAAACAAGACTGAATGCTAATTCCAATATTTGTCTTATGTGGCAGAAAGGAAAGAGAGCTGTAATTCAACTATTTTGATGAATCATCTATGAACTGTACAAGTGTTAACACATCCTATCATTATGATTTCTACACTTCCCACCTGCTTCTTTGCTTCACCCACCTGTTGCTTCTTGCCTTCTAGATTGCAAATTGTTTGGGGATGGTACTTTGTTTACTTTGTGTATGTTGTAAAATGCCTTAGTAGGACCCAGTTTAAGTTTCTAGGCTCTTCTGCAAAAAATAAAAGTTAAGAGTGTAATGAACATCAGAGATAAGCAGAGGCAATAGAGAGATACTGATTAGTTTTCGGATAGGAGCCTTTAAAGTGCATTTTATTTTTTAGTAATGATATACTTAATGTGTGATAATGATCTTAGTGTAAAATCTGATTGGAAAGTAGACACCTGTTGTTTTTTCTGCAAAGTAGTTAAATGAGGTCAGCACTTTAAGCTTTCTCCCCTCCCTTCCCTCCAGCCCAGGGCTGACCTCACCTTGGTTAACAACAGATAAAATTGCAATGCCTGGTCCCACCAGGGCCTTGTGGTGGGAAAATTAACATGTGTTAGCTATTCACTGGTAACAAAGCTGGAATGTTTCAAGTAGGGAAGAGAGGAAGATTGTCATTTGTTTCCTTGGTCTGATATTTCGTGGACTTTACCACACACGTTGACTTTGAAGATGAGCTCTTTTACGGTTGTCATTCCTGCTTATTGTGAGGAATTTGTAGCCCATTCCAAAGGTACCACCAAAGCCATCTGCTGGGAGGTAAAGATCCTGGCATGAGCAGGATTCAAGCCCTTTCCCAAGAGGATATGGACTCATCTCCCTGTTGAGCTGGTCCCCTCCACCATGTATCTGTTTGAACAAGAGCATTGTTGCCTGTTTGGCAATAAAGTATTTAGCAGACACCCGTCATCCATCAAAGCATTATCATTAATAATCACAGTGAGACATTGGGCAGAATGGGAAATTAATCACAAGTGGCAGGTGAAGCACCTCAGTGCAAGAGGAGCTTTCCTGCATGCTGAAAAGGAGCATTTCTCTGCTCACCTTCACAAAGGGAAACTCTGGGTTTAATTCAGAGTTATAACATGTCCCCCTTTCCTCTGCTGGTGTAAAAAGAATGGTGCATGATCACTCTGTTGCCAAATGGGGTGAACTTCAGAGTGATAGAAAGTGTTCTCATATAGTCCTAAAGCAGTGAAACAGGGTGGCTGTTTCTCAAAGAATTGAGAATTGAAATTTCCAGAGTTTGGCCATAGGGTTTAAAAAATTTCAGGGCTCAATGTAACTGAGAAAAAAATTATTGTAATTATCACTTTTCTGCCTCCCGCATGGCCCCCACCAACAGGTACCATGAGAACAGCAGTGATTAAAAAGGCAGGGTAATAACATTGATTTGGCCTAATTAATAAAGTAATAAAGCTGATTGAAACCTAAACAATTTGAATGAAAGTCCTTCTCAATGTATCAACAAGTTGAACTTACGTCACCGATTATAGACCCTTTTTTTGCCCTCTCCCTGAAATGGAAAATGATTCATCCTTTCATTATGACAGTTCTGATCTGAATATCATGCTGAGCTAATTGAAGTTTGCCTTTACGTTAGAAAAATCTACAAGGCACAGAGATAGTGTGTGTGTCTTTTAATAGCTGCTGTTCCAATGCTTATTTTTTTTAACCAAGGCTTGTTGCTCTCCTGTAACTGACATAAATTCACAGAGAGCGAAACTAAATAAACGTATATTCACACACGTCATGGAATGTACATTTAACCAAGAAATGTCCAGCATAATTTTCAGCCCTCCAATGACGACTGTATCACTGGTAAAATATTGATACAGGGGTTCTTATTGCTACAGATACTAGCTTAGGAGAGTGTGGAGGTATTTGGTAGATGTTTTAGGATGTTTATGAGAATGACAACTTCAGCCATACACGTATGATGGAAGTGATGACGGCAAGCACAGAGCTTTGAAGACCTGTAGTCCTTTAGCACACTCTCAGCTCAAAAGAGCTGAGCAATATTCCCTTGTCACATTTCATATTACACTACTTTTCCGCAATAAAAATCACTTCAGCATTCCAGGCTCACACCTCTTTTTTCAATACAATTAAAAAATGGTGGGTGCTGTATTGCTTTTGAGCTGCCCTGTCCCTTGAGGAAGAATCAAACTGAAAGAGAGTAGGTTTGGATTAAGAAGAAATTTTTTCTTGTGTGAGTGAAGACCTTTCCTTGAAGCCCTGGCACAGGGTGCCCAGAGAAGCTGTGGCTGCTCCATCCCTGGAAGTGTCCAAGGCCAAGTTGGATGGGGCTCCGGAGTAACCTGGGATAGTGGAAGGTGTTCCTGACCCTGGCAGGGGGTTGTAACAGGAGGATCTTTAAGGTCCCATTCAAAACTAAATAATTCTTTGATTCTTTGAATTTGTGATCTTATTCTCCAGTATGTAGGACCCTTTTCTTTTTGCTGTCATCTTCTCAGAAGAGGGTACTGTTTTAATGCACAGGAACATAAGTCCAATATCCAGGATCAGATCAAAATGAATCTTTCCCCAGAATCCCGTTTTAACAGCAAATGATAGAAGATTTTGAGGAAAAGAGAATAAAAAAAATTAATGCTTTGATAATCAGTGATTTACATCACGTCAGCTGAAAGTATTTGGAGCATAATGTGTGGTAACTTTGATAGACTCTTCTGCTAATTTGATAAATTTATCTCTTTTGCCTATAAAACATCGTGCAGCAATAAATTCTATAGTAATAGAAAAAAAAAAGTAATGTTAAATGAACATAGAATTCATAAATGTATACTTCACAATCATCAGCAGCAGATTGTTTTCCAAAACGGATTCCTATTTGCTTTCGAACTTAAATTTTCCAGCCTCAGCTGACGACAGTGTTATCTTTCAAAAACTGTAAGGAAGAGGGTGCTGCAGCCACAAAGACCTACCTTGTTATCACTTCCAGGCCAAATGATATCTAATGATAGCCAGGAAGAAGTTTAACTTGTTAGAACAATCAACATCCAGCCTAACAGACACAGACTGTTATCCTGAGCCTTCACGCTCATTGTCCCATGACAAGAGCATCAAAAGGACTTTTGGTCGATTCTGGGTTACAGAAACCCACTGTCCCTCTGGGTGTCTCCTCTAAACTCTGGAGCAGAAGTTGGATATTGCAGGACCTTTCAGGAGGGTGCTGCAGTATTTCTCTGGGTCGCATTTTGTAGGACTTGGGGTAAAGTACACAGTTACAAACTGGCTTCCCAGCAGAAGTTCAGCCAAGCCTGGCTGTGTACAAATCTGCTTCAACAGCTCCCTCTCTAGTGAGACATATGGGCAGTTTCTTAAGGAGTCCTGCTCTCCTCCCCATAACCTTTGATAATTTGCCACCAGAAGTTAGAGCAGACCTTGGTTTCCGTTAGAAACCTGAAACACATTAGAAAGAGACAAGTAGTTCCCTTATGGGATGAGTGCTCATGAAATGTGTGCAATAATGCACTTTAGCAGTTACACTCAATGCTGGTAATAATAACAGCAACTGGTGCCCAACCCAGGCACTTATATTTGAGAGTCTCAGCTTTTTTAAACCATCCAGTTATATTTCACTGACACAGAATTTGGGGCTCATGAAAACATTCAAAAATGAGGTACATTCCTTAAGAGGGGGAGGATAACCCTTGGGGTTGCTGAAACTGGGAAAAGTGCCTGTTGAAATATAAAATGCCTTTAAGCCATTTGGGAATATACTGTTGAAAAAGAAAATCAAAGAGTAGGGAAGGGGAAATGTACTGTCATTTTCTGTTAAGAAGCTCATTTTTCGCCTCCTTTTAGAACCATTCAAAATTACTTCTGGCACAATTTAATAATCTACATCAGTTTCCCAAGAGTTAAGATAGCAAACGATATTATGGCAAAAATGTCTTTAAATAAAATAAACCTCAGTAAAACCCGAAATGTTGCTTTTTCATCAGATTCTTGAATAATTCAAGAGCCGTAACATCCACTTTTAAATTTTACTTAAATGGGGATATTCTTCCTTCTAAATGACAACAGTATTTTAGTACAAGGCATACGCAGTGGAGCAGAATTAGGTTAAGATTAGGCGTTATGTAACAGATTGTGTAATGTAACTCTTTCACATGTGATTGTGCAATTGTCAGTATTAATTATAAGCAATTATCCATGTTCTTTGGACTCTGTGGGTCTCCTCCTACCTCCCCAGTTCTGTGGGTCGCTTTCCAAAATCTCTGTGAGGGGGAGAGAGGCAGGGAACACGGGGTGGCAACCATGGAGGGAATTCCTGCCACGTTTCACAGCCAAGGGAGAGATGCTGATCTTGTTGCCCAATGGATGGGGCTGGATCCTGCCTGACTTCCTCCCTTTTCCAAGAATTTGGCTTAGCTTGTAAACTCCTGCCCAAGGTCCAAATGGTCCTTCAGCCATGACACTGACCTGGCCCAACGTGACCTGATCGTCATGGATGAGCCCCTTGTGACTCAAGAGCCACAGCTTGGACATCCTTGTCTGTTGCTTCATGCACCCCGTGGACTAAATGCATAACAATGAATCAGGTTGATTCCAGCAGAGATTAAGTTCACGTAGAGGAAGGATCTGAGATGACCTGGAGTTGTTTTTTGCACTGTTTTTTTACCCTCAGCTTTTAGCATAGGGAGTCTGGCAATGAACTCTGTTGGTCTTTTAATTGTTCAGCAGAGCGGTGCAGCACCTTTTGCTTAGGTAGCAAATAATGCAAGTTTGCAGGCCAGCACACATTTATTTTTTCAGCAACTCTGCTGAAGGCCATATGATAAGTAGGATAGCCTGGGATAAAGGCTGGGAGGTATGGAGGGAGAGTTATACCAGCATTATATTTGACAGAACCTGATTTTCAGGTTTCTGAGAGGTGGTCATGGTATTCACCCTGGAGAAATGCTGCTCCATCACAGACTTCCTGAGCTGTCTCTCAAAAAGGCTTGGATGCATCTGAGAAAAGATATATGTTGACAAGAGGGGCATCTACATCTGTGAAAGTCAGTCCAGTTTTTCTTTACAGTCACGAGAAATCTGGCTGATACATCCTGTGAAGCCCAGAACTATTTATCTTATTCTCAAACATTCCTCTCAATTAGGTCGTATGAAGCATGCCTAGAAAGTGCCTGTTTGCAACTGCAAAGAGGGCTGGAGCAGAAAGGCCCAGTTAAAGATGTCATAAATATATGGGAATTCCTGAAATCTGCTGAAATGAATCATAGTCTATTTTCTATTCTTCTATTCTATCTCAGGTGTAAGAAGGAGATATCATTATAAGCCTTACCACTGTGAAGTTCCCTACTTGGAAAATGCTGTATTTAAAATTTTTTTGTTGTTGCTTTTGCTACAAAACCACAATTCAAACTTTAGTCTATTTGATTTTACAAATCAAATAACAAGTAAAAAGATGTGCTGCTGGGACAATAAAACCCCCTTCTAAGCTTATTGACACAAACTTTCCTCACAGTTGATGTTATCTCTTTTCAAATTATATTTGATCATATCTTACCAGGAGAGCAGGCTGGTTAAGTGTGGAACTGAGTCTGATGACACACCAGTTTTACTGTATTTAGCTCAAAAATTTGAATGTAAATTCTGCTGGTATGATATCACCATGTAACTAGAGCTAGATGCCCATTCATATCTTTGTTCTTTCTCCAGAAAAAGCATGAAGCCTATTTGAGAGTTTGCTGAGTGGTAAAATATCTTCCAGTTTGCAAGGAAAGAAGGAAATAAAGAGAGTAAAGAAAGTAATTAACTTTAAACCTGTAAATATAAAATTGCTGTAAGTGAGATTAAGAGAGCAATGTTGAAACCACATTCAACTCTCTCTATCTGTCCTATGTAATGCCTTGACAAAAGCCCAACAAATCTGGCACCTCCAGATGCCTTCACATGCCTTTTTCGTACTATCCAAAGCATTTATCATTCTACTGGGAAAAAAAAGCCACTCTGAGGAGTTGTGCAATAATCACTGCTTTTTTTTCTTAGCCCTTTGAACTAAAATAGAGGAAGTAACAGCAGTGAGAATCAATGTTCTTTGTAGAGCCTTTTTAGCTGAACTTTCTATTCTATTCTATTNCTCTTTTCTTTTAATTGAAAACTTCATTTCCAGCAATTAATATTATGTCTTAAAAACAGTGATGTCTCATTGAGCCCCATAAAGACCAGAACTGATTTTGGAAGTGTCTGGTTCATCCAAGAGGAGACACACTCCAAGCCTTGGAAAAATGAAAGCAAAGTGTAATTTTTTAATCCTTCTGAAGACACTTCAGCAAAATGAAATTAGGCTAACAAAACAAAACAAAAAACAAAAACAAACCCCAAAAAATCTTGTTTATATCATTCAGCTCCTCCAATTGTTTTGCCACTTCTACAGCATCAACAAGGACCCCTTTCCAGGAGACTGGTGTACTGGAAACTGCAAAATTCAAGGTGAATCAGGTTTTATAGCTCCACTGACACTCAGGTTATCGATGCATTGAGCTATTGATGTGCACTTTAACTCCAGGAACATAAAATGTGCCAAAGGAATATTACGTGTGGGAGTTATTCAATAACGTGTGGAACGTAAATCTATCCTCTATCTCTTTGCATCAAGAACATTAATTAATTCTGTGATGAGAATGCCGTTTTCAGCTTACAGTGAAAGCTGGGAGAAATTGTCAGTGATCCTTCTGGCTTTAATAATGGTGCATTTAGTTCAAGGAAGGAGAAATGAATTTAGGCATTAAGCTGGAAGATTTTCCTGATCATTATGAGATTGAGCTGTAGGTAGAACTCGCAGTATTTATATCAGAGCAGTGAAAGTGTGGATGCTTGGATGCTTCTTTCAATCTCAGTATTTTATTTTGTTTGGTTTTGTTTTAGAAGACTTTGAAAATTCAGGTTCAGATTGTTGTAGAGAGGGGAACAAGGCACTGAATATGCCCTGGGACACGTGGTGTGGCAATGACCATATGGTCCTCCCCACATCCAGTTAAATCCATCCCTAATGCACCAATTTACAGGTATATGAACAGAAATGGGTCTGATCCTCTTCCCCAATGCCTTCCCCATACCCTAAAATCCAGGTCAGCAAATCCTGTGTTTGCTACTGCACATGTCGATGGGAAAGGTGAAGATTAATATCCATCTCAAAGGACATTGAGTCTGTGAGATCCTGTAGCACAGCATGACCTGGAGATATCGTCTGCTAGAAAAGGAGAACAAGAGTGCACATGCTTAAATCTTACAAAAACAGGTCCCCACAATTTATGCTGCAATTCCAAATGTAATATACAATAAGTAAAAAATTCAAGGTCATTTATTAGCTGGCAAAACCCTGGCTATGCATCTTTCTTGGAACAGCACCTTTAATGAACTCTCTCCGTGTGCAAACTAACTTCATCACGTACTAACGTGCCTTGTTGGAGAGAAACTTTGTTGATGTCTGCTTGATCTATAGAAGCTACAGATAAGAAATTCTTTGTCAATGTCAATAATAGCACAATGAAATAAACTGTATCCACGCACTGATAGCCCGAACATCTGCAGGGGGAGCTGCTTAGGAATTTTTCCAGAAGGATATTTTACGGTGCAAAAAGTGCCAACTCATGTGAGTGCTTTTTTTTTTTTAATTCCTAAGGAGTTATTTCTGTCTAAGGAATTATCAGACTAAGGGAAGATGCAGTAGGGCAAAGACAATGTCGATCACATGCTATTCACAAACATAGACTGGGAAGAAGCTTTTTTTGAGTCCCTGCTCTGAATCACACAGTGATGCAGCTTTCAAAAACCAGAATAGATTCAAGCCTTTCAACTGCTTTTTTGGAAAAGAGATAGAAGTAAAGCATTTCTGTTGTGGAATAAAACACAGCTTCCCCCCAGTCCCCAGTATTGCAAATATTTTTCACATGACATTAGGGAGAGGTGCTTTCTGTACTTGCACGTTCCTGTGTGCATGTGCAGGTAGAAGCATCCTACAGGTAGTATTTTTATACCCCACAATTAATGTAGAGACAGGCATAATTTTCCTTGGAGGCTAAAAGATGACTGAAGTCCTCATATAACCCACCTCCCCTGCCCTTTAACAGCTTCTCCTGTTCCCATTGGGGCCATCCCAGTCCCCTATCCAGGTATAAGTCCCCCAAGACAGACCTTCCTTGAGACCCAGGAACATTCACACATTTTATTGACTTTTGGGTCCAATGAGGAAGGAGTTGGGGCACTGGAAGAAGGGCATGGAATCTCAAGGACACTTCCAGCTCCTGGTTCTTTTCTCCTGAGTGAACCAGAGAGCAGCCACTCCTCTGGCTCATTAGATGCCCTTGGCCAGGATGTGCAATCACAGGTGCTTCAAGGTATTTGTGCCATTACTTCAGCCACTGGGCATTTAAATCAGAGGTACAGTCTTATCAAATAAAATACAATTGATAAAGACCCTGTCCTATCCTTTGGAAGTTCCTGCAAATCATCCAAATTCTGGGTTTATTGCCCCTAAATATCAGTGCAGGAAAATAGTGAAAGACTGGTTAAAAAAACCAAAAAAATTTCAACATTCAGATAATTTCTCAATACTCTGCTGGAGAAAACTGCCATAGTATTTTCTCCTTGTCTGAGAAGTTTATATTCACATAATACTAGAAATTTTGTTTCCTGGTTGCATATTAACAAAATATTCCCATATTCCAGGAAGAACAACTGATTCTGGTATATGAAAAAAGAAATTATGTTCTGCTACTGATGGCTTTTAAAACTGATGGAGATTTAAAAGTCATGATAGTACATGTACAAACATTTTTGAAGGCCAATATCCAACTGATTAGATCTCTGAAAAACTAATTAGCTAATTTTCTTGAAACTCTACAGCAAATTGAAGTATTATCCAAAGCTTAAAGCTGAAAAGTTAGAGAAGGTTTCATTTATTAAAAAAGGCCAAATTATTAGCACTTAACAGAGCTTGTTAATTATTTCGGTACAGCAGAACAGACATAACCTTTAATTAATTATATAAAGCAATCAGTCTTTTAAAATACGTCAATATAAACTGAGATTATCTGAGTTGATTCTTATCCCAAGCTCCCTTTTTTGAAATTAGTGTAAAACTGTTCTTTTTGCCCGAGTGAATTGTGTTTCAAAATTATAAAAATTATAAAATTATATAAAAATTATAAAAAGATAGGAGTTAAGGATGCTAATATAGCTTCTTACACCTGAGTTTCATAGTGCAAGAAGAGCAGCTGCTGTCATTTGCTGTGTGTGTCTTCAAAACAAGCACAGCCTGCTTTGAAATTAAAAAAATCATGAGCTAAATGTTATATGTTAAACATTAGTTTTGTATGTCCAGGGACTGATGGCTTGTGTAGTTGTTGCTTTTTAGATGCAATTTACCCTGATGCAAAAGGAAAGTAGAAACTATTTGAGTTCTTGCATTTGAGCACTGCAGTGTGTCCAGTCATTAACAGCAGCTGCTGGCTCACCCTAGAAAATACAAATACAAAATCCAAATTAAAAAGCAGTATAGCAAGAGACAGGGAACTTTTAAAAATGATTCAACTGAATAAGCAAGTTCACTTACAAGACTTGTTTGTAGAAAAATATTTGTCCTCTAGGTTGACATAAATACAAAGAAAACTTTACAATGATGTTCATTTGTCTCTTTTTTAGTTTCCCTCCTCAGGAATTTGGTCTCATTAGGCTCAAGACGTAACAAGCTCCTTGGAGTAATTTATAAATTTTACATAAATTCTGTTACTTTTTGTTTTTTACTGTCTCAGAATCAGCTCCTGCCACATAGAACCTTTTAATAATACTTATTTCAAGGGATTTTTGTAGGGTCTGTTTTTCTAGAAGGATTTTTCAATGCTTTTTAGAACATGCTCAATTTTTCTGGTTTTTTTTTTNTTTTTTTTTTTTTTTAATTTGCTTTCTAGCTGCAGGTAAGAAAAACAACTTTGAAAAGTTGTAGTAAAACCCAACAAAACTAGAAACCCCACCTTGCCCAGCATAAAAATAGCAGTAGCATATTTAAGGAAACATCTGTCAGGGGAAGCAGAATGAAATACCTTCCCTATAAAACATCATTTTGCTTGTACAAGGGCCAATCTGTTTCATTTGTTGATGTTCACATCAGGATCCATTTGATTTAACCATATCTTTGCTTTGGAGGGAAAAAAAAACCACCCCAATGTATTATTAATGCCTCATTGTATATGAGAAATGAGTATATGAGTCAATATTGCTTCAGTGCTGTGCATTATTAAGAATAAGTTAAAGTAGGTCAGCGCAGCACATGAGGCTAAATAGACTAATAATGCATCCTACAGTAGACATTCATCTACCAAGGAGTCATGTGTTATGTGCTGGCACCAACACAAGATAAGCATTTTGATTTGTGGATTTTCCAGACCACATTTGTCCTGAAAAAAGAAACACTGCTGCTCCACTTTCTCCAAAATTCACCTTCACTTTTACTAAAGGGACATGGTTGGGACTAGTTTTGCTCAAAATTTAGGGGTTTGCTGAGGAGTTTTTTAGTTTGATTTTTGAAAAGCAAAATCAAGCAAAGATACATTAAAAAAAAGGAGATGAAAGGATAAAAGGAGTTCAAAATTAAAAATTACCTTCAAGTGCTTACAAGTTAATCACAGAAATTTTGTAGTAGTTCCTGAGTTAAGGGACATGACAGACTAGAATCTATTATGAAAATAATCATTGTTTCCTTTCCCAAATTAAAAGCTGTGCTGAAAGAAAGCTACAGAGCACCAAACAAGGAAGACTTGCTAAGTGAATGTGCTTGGCTAGCTGATACTGCATTTTAGGCACCGATCAGTCCAAAAATGTTTTTCTAAATTGTCATCAGCACTCAATCAGGGAAATTCTTCTTCAGAAAGTATTGGAAAATAATAATGTGGCATTCCATTGCTATTAAGTCTCAAAGTTCACAGACCTCATCTGTTCAGGTTACAAGTTAAAACTGTGCTATCATGCTCAGGTTTTTGTTTTCTTTCTTGAGTATCATTCATCATCAATACGAGAGATATTATAATTGAAAATTATCCTACAGTTCCGTTCCTGATCTCTGAGCCAAAAGCTGAGTTGTCTCCCCAGAGCTAACAGTGCTCAAATGCAGTTAAAATGATCAAATATGAGTCAAACACACAAAGAGAAAGGTTTATTAAGCAAGGAGGTGCCAGCCTTTGATGGACTTATGCTTTAAGCAGCGTGCTTCACTCTGCTGGCTGCGTTATAAAACCAAAGGGGAATATCTCCTCTTTTGTTGGATTTGAGAGGATATATTTAGAGCCATTAAAGGTAAATTTTAAGAATATTGGCTCCATGTTTTCCCAAGCACCAAATAATCCCCAGAACTCTGTACACTTCCATAGCCTAAAAGCTGGGGATACCCTAGGGAGGGAGTGACCATTGTGCAGCTCCTGACCAGCACAGAGCCAAGCAGAATTCCCAGGCTGGTTGGTGTCTGTCTCCTGGCTCCCTCTGCCTGGTGAGGAGATCTCACTCTGTCCAAACTGCTGCTGACGCTGATTCTGGGTGTTTCTCTGGGACACTTGCTGAAAACTTGCTACTGCCCCTCATTGTGTCAGTCAGAGCTGTGGAACCACTACTGCTGCTGCTGCACCCACAGCTTCAGCCCAGCCACTGATGGGGCTGATGTGTGAAGCAGGAAAAAAAGTCCATGAAAATTGATTTCACGCGTGAAAGTGATGGAATTATGTATTTTACCTGTCTATTAAGTGTCTTTAGTGTCTAAATAACTTCTGCCAATGGCTGCCCATCATTTGACTTCGTTGTCTCATTAGTCATAAAAAACTCGATGCAGGTAATGGGAGGGTGAAGTGATATCAAGATATCATATTATGATTGTTTTCTGGCCCAAAAATCAAGTTAATAAAGAGGAATGTGCCAAAAGAATAGGGCACTCCCTGGTAGAGAAAAACACAGGATGAACCTGGTGCACTTTTTTAGCAGAACATACTCTTGCATAATTATTTCATGATTCATGTATATTGCTTAAAGATGAGCTGCATACGAGAGAAAAACAAGAAATCATGTGAGATTTTTCCCTGCTTTGTTTGTTACAGAGTATGAGAAAACAATGAAGAATGTTGTAAAATATAAATTTTTGGTTTTGATTTTGTCATTATTTTTCATATATGTAAATAGCAGATGGCTGGTAGAGAATAAAAAATAATAATAACATAATCCAGCTGAAAAAAGTGAAGGATAAACATTTTAAATTAATGTTTTAAAGACTATTTCCTGGTATTCCACTGCCTACTAAACACTTGAACATCTTTGTTATATATTTTTAACAAACCCCATGTTCAATGTTTTAATTAAGGGGCTCCAAAAGCACTCCAGAAAAGTCGTACTAAAACTCATTAACTTCCAGGAAAAAGCAATCCTAGTATTTCCAGCATTTCTTTAGTTAAAAAATATAAGCAGAATATTCTTGTAGTAAAAAAATCTATAAACAGTTTTACTAAATTGCTCCTGAAAGTTCCTCTTTCTTAATGAAAACAAGGACAGCATAAAAAGCCATATATAGAAAGTCTTATAGCTAGTTGACCTAATTATGTACAACAAAAACAAGGTAAGAAGTGTAAATCTGCATGGAAATAGCAGTTGTCTTGTTTGTATTATTTTACAAAGCACTTATTTAATCATGCAGGTAAACTTTGCAAAATATTTCAGCATGTTTGGAAGGGTTTTTTTTTTAATATACAAAGAAGAATTGTCCCTTTTGAGTATGTCTTGAGAACACATTATTATAAAACAGCTTGGAGAATATGGGAGATTGCTTATCTTGCTATATTTAATAGGACAATCTTAAACTGCAAGCTCTGGTTTTGCTGTAAGAAAAACAGATCTTCTGCCATCATGTGGAATGTAGCAGTATCTCCTTTTTGAAAGGATCTGATGTTTGAATACCACAACAGCAAATACATGGTGACAGCAACATTATTTTGTGTCTCATTTGAAATCTGAACTATGATTACAGAACATGAGGATTTTGGTGAGTAGTGTCCAACATCATCTTCAGTGGAACATCCTCTGTAATTGTGATGGGGAAGCTCTGCCTATGAAGCTCTGGTAAAAGGGACCCATTTCTTTTGACTCCTCATGTCAGAAATGTTAATTTACATGACAGATTTGAGGCTCCTCCTCACAGGATTGTGTTTGTATTATATATCTCATTGATTTCAGTGAAGTTACGCCAGGAGGTCTGGGTTATACTAAATTCTTATTATCACTATCTGAGTGTTTGAAAATATGCCAGGCCTGATACTTATCTACTGGTGTCACTTTTACCATTTCCACAGCAGAATGAAGCCAAGCTTGCCTCTAGAATATATTGATTGAATTCCAAAGCCAATATTAATGAAAAATATGCATCTACATAAGTACTGCCAGAGGCACTGGATTTTAAAGGAAATTAATCCTACTGGCCACACAATTAAAGGCAGATGGACAACCCTGTCCAAAGGGAATGCAGGACTTCACTGTGGAGAGATTGGTCTTGATGGGAAAAAAAACAAAAGCAGCACATGTTGAGTTATCAGGTCAGTCACATAAGTCCAAGGTGGTTGAGGTTGGAGAGGTCTGGAAATCTCCCACCCAACCTCACGCTCAGAGCAAGTGCTGAGGACTATGTCCAGTCAGGTTTTGACTCTCTCCAAAGATGAAGATCCACAACCATTGGATCCTTTGTGACTTTGATCTGGTTTTGACCACATGCAACCTTTAACCCAAATTTTTCATTTTTCTGCTGGCATAGACCTTTTTCTAGGCTTATAGAAATACTCCAAATTATGGAGGAGTCCTCTCCTTACTGCTCTACTCTGCCCAGTGCTTTATGCAGGAGAGCTTTCAGCTTGGCTTTATTGTTCAGCACAAGGATATACTTCTCCCCACTGTTTATCATTTTATTCTTTCCCATCACTCTCTGTGGCACTCTTGCCTTTTAAATAATTTTTCCTGTTTTGCTTGGTAGCACCTCACTAACCCTTGTTTAGAGCCTGATGATTTTCTGAGATTACTCAGAAGGATCTTTGCTCGTGGTGAAGTTGATACATGAATCTCTCCAGAAACAGAAATTGTTGACAAAAACCAGAATATTGCCTTCCAGCTACCCCTGAGTTTCCCACTCTAACCTTTGTTAAAGCTGTCAATTAATAAAGCAACAGAAAATCAATGTCTGGTGCTGCATTTGCTGCTCTATCAGGTTGCATACTTGGGCATTAGAAAGTGGAAGACTCCTCAACCTGTGAACTCTCTTTGCACAGAGCTGATCACTTCAACCTTTCCGGTCTCCAACTGGACTTTACGGAAGGTTCACTAGGTGAGGATTTTGACAGATAAGATGATTTTCAAGACATGTCCTAAAGTGGCCAAAATGTGTGCTACCTTGTCTTTGAAAACCAGGCACATTGGAGTGATGCTCAATAAAGTGATTTTCAGTTTTGTAAGACCGTGCTAAGATGGAATCCTACCTCTTTGCTATAATCAAAGAAAATATGCTCAGTTTACAGAGTAATAGGAGAAATTTTAATTTCTGTTAGAAATATCGATCTATTTAAGACTGAATTCTGGAATGATATTGCATAAATTATGATTTTTCTCAGATAAAAGGGGGAATTTTTTTTTAAGTTTTACAGTAATTCCTACAACAAAGTCAGCTTCTGAAATAATTTCAATCTCCCATTTTCTTCTCCTCAGGAAAGTTTTATTTCTCTTCATAATGACTGACATATCAGTCAGTTTTAATATAAAAAATTTTAACATTTCTAGGTAATGCTAATTGAAAATATTGTCATTTAATAGCGTTCATTCTTAATTTTTTTTTCCCCTGGCCCTGGACAACTCCAGTTGGCCAACTTGTCTAGGGTGGATATGAAATCCTTTAAAAAACAGTCACTTTTGTCTAAGAAAAGTTGGGAAAAGATCTAATCCCTTATATTTTTCCAGTAATGGTGTTTTCAGGGCATAAACACTGAACTAAGAAGAAAGATGTGTTCAGCCACAGTAGAACTTGTCCAGCATTAGGTATCCAAGAGATCTTGCACCTCACAGGGACTCCCTGACCTCATGAATTTCCAACTTTATTTACCTATGATATTACTGCACTCCCAGCTGCAGTTTGGAGAATAATGTGCTAAAAACAACATAAAAGTTTTCCAGACAAATATTTATTTGTCACATTATATCAAATACCCAGCAATGACAATTTAACATTGGACCAATATCCTTGGGCATGTTGTGCTCTTTGCTGCTTTTGTGGCTCCTGTAAAGAATTTGTGAACTCTTCATTCATTCAAGGATAAGGATGAATTTGTAGGTGTTGGGTGAGGGAGCTTTCAACTGTGGATTTTTTTCTTTGCAAAGTGGGATGATTCTTTGTCCGCAGGATTGCTGTGAGGTCTAAATCAGTTGTTATTCTTGGCTTAGACTCCAGCCTGAGAGGTGTCCTTGAAGAAATTTTTTTTCCTTTTTTTTTTCCTTTTTTTTTTCTTTTTTTAAATATGAGAGTGTGTGTGTGCTGTTACTGCTAAATATTATGCTAATTTAATTCTTAAGTCTGATCATGAACTCTTTATTCAGGCAAAATTTAAAGTGACCAAACTCCTGTGGTCATGACTGAATATCAAAAATACACTATTATTTAGACTTGTTATTTACAGGGAGAAATACAGTATACATTTAGTTGTGTGTGTTTCTTTAACAGAACCTAGTGAATTCTTATCTATTTTCATGTGTACACTTATTTATTTCAAACTGTTTATACAAGATAACTAAAATGAGTAAGAAAGGAAAAGAAATCTTGCATGTGTTTAAATACACCAGTGTGATGCATTGGCTTTTTACAAACACAAACAACACAATGAATATGTAGCCTTCCTATTACAAGTTCAAGTGGAAAAGCGACACAAGACCAAATTAATCAGGTCTAAAATTCCTTCTGCAATCTCTTGCCAGGCAAATGAGGTTCCTTATGGCCGATGTCAATGGTATTCTAAAGTTTTAAAATCAATAAACAGGCTGTAAAATTGCATCTGTAATCAGGATAAGGAACACAAACATTTACAAAGTAACATGCAAACATAACAAAATACTGCAGCCGGCTAAAATAGAATGAGACACCCTGCTCAGATGCCATTATTTTTAAATGCATGTTTAATTTAGCATCTCAGCTGAGATAAAATGCAGACAGAGCCATGTTAAATTGGTATTACCAACTGCCTGGAGATATCTCCAGATTAACCCACCTATCCACAGCCTATCTATAATAAAAAATAAATTAAAACTAAAACACGGAATCCAGCCTTTTTAGTCCTTTTTTTTATTATTATTAGTATTGTACATCATTGTTGAAACATTCAGAGATAAAGTTTAGCATTGCAGGGAGCTGGATATTATTTAGACAAGCCACAGCACCAGCACCAGGAATTTCCCAGGTGAACATGTTTCTGGAAAGGTCTCTATGTGTTGCAGCAAGTTGTTTCAGAAGAAATGTTTTGGAGAGCTCCAACAGGTGTTTTGGGAACACACTGTGACTTAACCTAGAGCTGCTGCTCTGTAACCTGCCCAGTTTGTTCACACATCCTGTAATGTAGGACTGATTTTTCCAGAGCTTGTGGGAATAACCCACAGCAATATGAGTTTAAAAACAAAACCTTTCAATTATGACAAAATGATTTATGGGGCACGGAGGTGGGGTAAAGAAAAGAAGTGGAATGGGAAAAAGAGCACTTGGAATGAGGTGGGTGATGAGGTTTTCTGGGATAAAGAAATGAAGATGAACAAGAGGTAGTTCTCTGTGAAAATGAGCTGTCAGGCTAAGAATTGGGGGAAAGGTGGAACTTTGAGGTATGCAGCCATTTTTTAGAGCAACATCCACATTTTGTTATTGATGTTTTGGGAACAGATGTGGAGTATTTGGTCCTTAAAAGGAAATACTTAGTTGGACCAAAAAGAGAATTGAAGTGTCCTAGTCTATAGTGACCTAGAAACCTACAGAAACCTGAATTCTTAGGTTTTCAGGGGAACTTTTATTACACTTTGCACTTTTTCTCAGCTCCTGGAATCCTGTGATTATGGAATGATCTTGGATTTCAATACAGTAGAAATGAATCCCTGAAATGAAGGGTGGGTTTGGTTTTTGGAGTCCTTGCTCTGCCAAGGACACAATTGTTCAGCAAGTTGTTTTTCCTTTCTGTGCTTCGGTTCCTAATCTGTGAAATGGGAATGACTGTACTTGATTTCCTCATAAGAGTGATGTGAAGATAAATACATTCAAAAACATGCAGTGCTCCAATAAACCATGGCATACCTGACTACCATTAAAAAATTATTAATGCAGGACAAATGAAATGAAGTTTGATGATGTGCCTGTACCTGAATAACCCTAAGGGCACAATAATCAAAAGCCAAATGAAGGAAACAATTAGATGTCAATCTCATGAATTCCTGGAACAGCATTCTGGTTTCTTTTACATTAATGGTACCACTTCAACACAGAGCTCTAAGCAAGGTACTATCAAGGTGAAATATTGTGGAAAAAAGTATCACTTTAGTAGGAAATCACCAAAGAAAATATGGTTCCTCAATTACAGCTTACTTCTTTTAAGGAACATTATTTGATACAGGTTGTTTCCAAGCCTGTTTTAGCTCCAGTAATGAGCAATAGACTCTGTAAGATAAAGGGAGGGAAATGTGATCAGGTGAGTAAGAGGGAGAGAAAAAAGCAGCACAAGGGAAAGCATGTATTTCAGGAATGAGCCGAAAACTATTTGAAAAGTTATCAGGGAATAGAGCCAGAAAGGAATAGAGCAGTCATTTCAGCACACAGCTCCTCTTTTGTTGTAACTATTAGAAAATGCCCTTTTAGGGCTTCATGACGGATTTGGACAGGTGAGCAAGGAGTGTGGAAAGGATTTGACATAAGGGAGAGATGGCAAAAATCTGAGAACGGCTCAGATTTACCCCAATTACATTGAGCTGTTCATTGAGGCTTCTGCTGGGTTCCTTCTGTTGGTGGAGTTTTCTGTAGGAAGAGAGATACCCACTTCCACAGAGTGATTCAGAAGTTAAAAAGCCCTTCAAAGCCTGATCTAATTTCACTGTAAGCTCTGCTGTCATTTGATGACCTCCAAAAGTCCCTTCTTGCCTAAGTGTCTGCGTGGTCCCATGATTCTTGAAACCACCATCTGAATGGAGCCTCTCTCTCCACTGACAGGAATCCTAAGGAGGAATACCTTCCTGCAGATGCTTCTGGTAAATTCCAGCATATGATAGAACCTGAGGCAAGAAAAAGGAATATTTTCAGAATGAGCGACAAAGAAAAGTGGTTGATTGCACATAGGTGGAGTCCTCAGGTGAGCACTGTCTAGAATGCAAGGTATCCAATTACCCTAAAAGTATATTGGATGTGATTATCTTGGGGTAGAAATGCCTTATAGAAACTAAAATTAATCTCACTTGGGAACATTTTGAAAAGATATTTGAGCTCTCCTTGTTTTTTCTACAGAAAAACCTTGATATCCATTTCATCTTATAGGACTTTCTTCAGTGCAGATACCAATTATTAGCCAGGACATGTCAGTACTAATCCATCTTTAAGACGAGATGAAATCACACTATTTGTTAATTATATTAGGCAGTGGCATGCTGGCTTTTTTGAAACTAAAATTCAAAATTTCCCATGAAACAGGTAGAAAAAAATATTTTTTCAAAAAATTCCATTGGAAGTTGATATTCAGGAATTTCTCACTGGGTAGGAATTAAAGTTTCCTACGAGGTCTTTATCTTGTTTAATATAACTAGTGACTAATAAAACTTATCTTGTTTAATAATGGGTGAACTAATTATCCCTATACATGTTTAATCCTTTTTAAAACCTGCTAAGCTCTTGGACTTGCAGCTATCATGTGGCAATCAGTTCCACAGGTCAATTATCTATTGTGAAAAAATGTCTTCCCCTTTATCCTCTCTCCATGTCTTGCCATCCCATTCCATAGGATGCTTCATTATTCTTGTAATATGAAACGGGGTAATTGCGAACAACCAATTTCATGATCTCTATCACATCCCTCATGTTTGTTTATTTTCTTTTTTTCCTGGTCTATTTTTCATTGTAAGCATTTTTTTGGTGCCTCAAACTTTTCTACTTTCCATGACCAAGCCCTTATTTTCCTCTTTTGACGGTGACAGTAAGTTAGGCTCAGAATTCTACCATTTTTCTCATCTTTTTTATTGATAATCATGTAAATTGTAATGTCACTGTCATTGGCTAGTCGTATAAATGTTGCAGCAGTTATAATTGATGGTTTGCTGCCCTAAGTTGCTTAGCCCATATGTTTGCAGCAATTGTTATTATTACATCTCTGCGTGTCTACAATTACGACACTGGGGAGTAGTTGTTATTATTTCCTTTTTCTAATTAAAAGCAAATAATTCAGGTAGTGATGTATTAGCCACTAAAGATGCAGAAAGACTAGAACTTTGCTCATTGCTGCGCTGTCTGATTTTGGCTGCTGGCTGGGTATGAAGCTTCAAAGGGAGTCTGTGCTCTCCTTGGACAAACTCATGAAACAACACATGCAACTCCTAAAATTAGTTTAACAAACCCAGTGCATCGTGCTGGGCATATCTGTTAGATATGGGACTAGAAACCCAAGTTTTCCCATTCTGCCTGTGTCTGGAGTTATTATCTCTTCCAAAGGCACAACGAATGTTTAATTAAAGTGGAACAGATTTACTGGAAGAGATTGTGAGACCCACAATCTCCTGGACTATCTCTTGGTGGTTAGGGTATTCTCCTGGGAGGTAGAGAAACAGAGATGTGGTTTCAAACTCCCTCAGGAGAAAGAGAAACTTGCACCTGGGACTGCCCTGTTCCAGGTGAAGCCATGAGACTTTTGAATGTGAAGGAGTCAGCAAGAGGGTTATAAATCTCCTTTCCTTGGATGAGTTTCTCTGTGCTCTGAGAATGTTTCTGGCTTAGGTCCTGTCAGCCAGATAAGCAGGTAAACCACCTAGTTTGCAAATCCAGTCCATGGTGGAATGAGAATAGGTGTGGAACACCTTGGCAACACGAGCCTGTTGCAGAAGAGGGTTTTACTGGAAGAATGGTGGCTGTGGTAACTCTTTTGGCCTAAAGATATAACGTGAGGTGAGATTTGTGGACAGTCAGTGGCTTTATTTAGACCAAGCAATATCACTGAATAAATTAGGTAGGTGTTTTAGACAAATAGACTCCAAACAGTTTTTTTTTCAAGCTTTCAACAAACCCATAAGTATTTCACGTTAATAAACAAACATGGTATTCTATGTTAGTCTAAATTTAATAACTTTTGTTGTGTCATCTAGTCTAAAGGAAAGACAGAAACTTATGGAAACCTAGGCATCCACAGGGTCAGGCAAAATTTGGCTATTTTGGGGGTCTAAAACTTCACCTTTGGCTTCTGCAAAATTTTTCAAAAGCTGTGCTTTGACTTTTTAACGCTGTTTTTCAGCAAAAGCATGAAGCCAGCAGCTGTACCAGCAAAACACATTGATCAGTGCTGTTCAGAGTTCCCATCCTCCACGAGAGGAGCGTTAGGGACAGCACAGGGAAGGATGACGGTTAGAAGCAGATGGTGAGTAAACTGTTAAGAGTCCAACTTCATTAGCATTGCTTTGATAGATTAATGGTGCCCTGAAATCCTGCCAGGTATGCTGTTGCCAAAGGTGCCATCTGTGTGGAAAAGCATACACATCAAGAAATTCAGCAAGAAAAAAAAAAAAAAAGAAAAGGGAAAAAAAAAAGGAGCAACTAGCTTCGTCAGTTACACCCCAAGTTATTTCCACCCACCATGTGCTGATGGATAACCAAAAAGCCATTAGTAATTATAAAAATATTGAATTATATTAAAAAATAAAAATTATACTGGAATGTCTTGCTTGGTACTTTCAGGCAGTATGTCTCCTCAATGAATAAAATAGTATCTTCTATTATCATTATTATATTGTCAACAACATCAGCATAATTCTATTTATTATTTTTATCATTGCTTGCAATGTGGACACACCTTGAAGGCCAATTGCTGTATGACTTTTCATTTCAGTGCTAAGAAGTAGAGCCTGCCCCAGAGAGTTTTGCAAAGCATTTTTCAAATCCATTCTAGTTTAAATAGAAACTGTTTCTATTTAGTTCCCATTCAAGCCAATACCTGTTTCACAATCAGTTTGATAACTCCTGAAGGAGTTTGACAAGTTTCACAATCAAAAAGTAAAACATATAGAAAGAGGAGAGTTTCGGGGGTAGAAAAAGATGGCCAAGGTTTCAGGTGGGGGACCAAGGTAGAAACCCCATCTCCCCTGACTGATCCTTTGCATTTGTTGTATAAGATTTTTTTTTCCCCTAGCTCCCTGTAGCTGCGTGAGGGCAACTGAGTTTGGTGCTCACTGGATTGGGAATATGAGTTTTAGCAAACGTCCTGGTGGTGGAGTAAGAGATGTTACTCAGAAGAGCTAAATATCTCACAGTTCTCCTTTCCTCCTTATTCGCTTCACCTGCAACTAAATCTGTTCCTAAACATGATTCATTTCTGTATAACAAGATACAACAGTGAGATTATTTCAGGAATCTCATCAGGCATGCTGGGTTTCAGTGCATTATCTCTGATAACAAGAGTCAAAGATCCAACCTCTTCCCACTGGAGCCAATTTGCAGAGCTCTCACCTGCAACATGATCAAAAAGCCTGCGGGCTACATCAGCCTTGCCCAAGGTCTGCAAAGCTGCCCAACCTTGTGGTATAGGATGGAGACTGTATGGACTGGGAAAAAATGGGGACGGCAGAGGAGCAGGAAAATGCCAGTGTGATCTTTTTATTTAAGTGGCAGAAACCAGACCAAGTGAAGAATATCTTCAGGCTCTCTTACCCAGATTAAATGTCCCCATTCAAGTGCCTAATCAGCTGCTGTTTAAAATCCTATTTTTGTCCATATGGGAGAAATTCAACTGATCTAATATGTGTGGTCCACCTTCTCAACCATGGGCTCTTTCCAGCTTTTGCAATACCATGGGGTACCAGGAAGGATCAGAGAGGGTCTGAGGATCTCTTATAAACCCCAAGGTAAATATGTAAGCCCTATGAGGGTTTCAGATATGTCATGGTTTCCCTAGTGACGCTAAGTATCGGTGTGGGCAACTGAGTCAAGTCTACATTCACGTAATTATATCTCTAAATTTAGTTGTATTAATTTAAAGCTGAATACCATCAGCCTTGCGCTGAACTGACCTCTGACAAGAGACTTTGTAGGGCAAAAAAACCCCAACAACCAAACAAAACCAAAATCAAACTTTATTTGAATAGTACACTTCAGTTCTGTAGGTCACACTCAAGGTGAAATATTTGCCCAGATTCCTGACTTTTGGCCCAAACAGGTTTCCTGTGTATGCCAACCTTGTGTGAAGTGCTGGGGAGTTGAACACCAACCCAACCTACATTCCAATAGCAGCTGAGCAAAATTTTAATCAGTCAGTGATGGCAACAGACAGAAAGAGTAGATGGAAAGGGCGATACCAGAAAAGGAGGCTGGTAATATTGATGACATATAATTATGTGCCATATTAGCAAAGGCCGGGCAGGTGGGGCGGTATCCATTACAAATGTTGGCTGTGTTTAACACGTTGGTGAAGTCTGAGTCACTTGCGCAATGTTGACCGTGACTTCAAGTAAGTTTTAACCAAGCTCAGTTGCGTTCAAGGCTTAGCTCTCGATTCTCCACCTTCCTTAAGAATGTTCTCAGATCTCACCAGCCTCAAACCCAGCTAAATCCATGTATTAATCTCAGTTAGCTGGCATGATGCTGCATACAGTTTTTCATGAGTCGTGGTGAGAATATCCATGGATTCAGCCAGGCTTACCAAAAATTTCCCAGGAAAGAAAACACAGAGAACGTCCAAAGTTCATGTTAATGTTGATTCACGGCATATTGATTTTCCAAGGAAGCAATAAATCTCCTGTGGATTTAATATTTATTCTGACCTATCCTTAAGAACCATGAAAAAGAATTGAATGGAATTAACTATACTCCATTACAGTAATCTTTCAGCAATGTTTTTGCCTTCATGCTAAATTAGCAATGTCTGCAATGTTTTTCAATTTATTTTTAATATGGACTAGCTTAGACTAAGTCTAGATTTGCAATTTACATACTCCATTGTTTGTCTAAGGAAAACCAGTTTAGTTATTCTTATGTTTTAAACTGTTGAGGTTGTTTTTACTTTTAGAATACTGCACATGCTCAATTTAGTTTGCTAGCAGACTCCCAATATTGTATTGATATTGCAAAATCACATTTAAAAAACCCCCTAAAAGTTCATGAAACATTAGAGACAATGTGGAACTGAGAACAAGATGTTATACTGATGTTCTGTGTGATACAGACTATTACGTTTTCCTTGGCTATTTTTATACTGAGTCTCATAATTGTGATAACAGTAAGGAATCTCAGTCTTCTGAAGTCTAAAACTCAGGGAAGGGACAAGGGAAGACATGCACTTACATATGAGGGGGTAGGATTTGAAACTCTTTCAGTGGATCTTGTCCATATCTGTCCATGGGGTGCTTTTTTCATGTTCACATCCAAAGCTACTCTGGGCAACATGTATCAATGTCTCACCACCCTCACAGGGAAGAATTTCCTCTTTATCTCTCCTACATTAAGATTTTGCCATCCGTGAATCTAAACTGTGGACCCTAAAAATGCTTGCAGACATTCAGAAAGCAGTAGTTGTTTGAATAAAATATTCCCAGATCTGTAGGACTCTGGTAAAAGAAGACACACCAGAAAAACATTAGCAAAATGAAATTGTCTACATCAATTTGAAGGCCTAGTCTGCCTTACTAACAATCTATTTATTTTCCATTGGCATTTTTATACATTGAAAAGAATGCCAAAATACTGATGCGTATCAGATTATCTGATATGATGTTCCTCAGATAGCACATGCACTGTACTGCTCTGTGTTTCAGCAACAGAATATTCTGGGAGTGGTCTCCCAGAACATCACTTATTCAGGATTTTCAGTATCCAACATAGATTCTTTTATACCTTTTGAACTAAGGAGACAGTTTCTATCTTTTTTTTTCTTTTTTTTAATTACTTGAGGGTTCATCTTTCTGCTTCTTCATTTCCCTCTGGTTTTGATGAGAATAGTTTCTGTACCTCCACCTCTCATTTATTTTCAATTTCTGAAGCCCAGGTTAAGGAGTGCCCACACCCAAACAACAGTGACTAAGACTTTGAAATAATGTGAGGCATCTTTAACTTATTCTCCAAACGTGTAGCAATGAGTGAGGTGCAGCCTGAAGAAATTGGGTGAGACAATTTCCCAAGTAATGAATTAATAAATGTTGCAACGCTTGTTAGTGCCAGCCAACATCTCAACTTGGCATGCTAGAACGTGATCAGAGCTCTCCTTGCAGCCACCTTTGCTTTGCTGGACAAGGTTCTCCTATTGTATTCAACTAATGGTAAAAAAAAGGAGGGTTTTGTATCTAAGTTATGCTTCAAAATAAATTCTGAGGAGAAAATTCACAGAGCAGTAACTGGAATAATACCCCAGTATTAAACTGAGGCTGAAGTATATGCCTGTTTCTAAGAAGAGTGAGGCTTCAGCCACTCCAGCTGACATTGGAAAGTACTTATCCATGTACCCATTTACCATCACTAGAAACCATTATGTAAGTTTATCAGGAATGATTTTTCAGCCTCCGTAAGATAAAATAACATACAACCCACACCCACATCTGCTAATTGCTGATCTAAATTTAGCTATTTTAAATTTGGATATTTAACCTAAACCAGCTATCCAAAGTGCCTCTTACAGGTGAGAGGCAGAGAGAGGGACACCTTCAAGCACAAACCATTCTAAGTTTCTAAGATTATAAGGTGTATCCATCACAGAATCTCTGGGATACAATATGCTTAGTTTTGAAGCTGAGCTAATGGAATCATAAAATAGAATCACAGAATGGTTTGGGTTGGAGGTGACCTTAAAAATCATCTTGTTCCTACCCCTTGCACTGGGCAGGGACACTTGTCCCTGGAGCAGCTTGCTCAGAGCTCCATCCAGCACCTCCAGGAAGGTGCAGTTATGAAAAATCAGCTGTTAAATTTTGAGACAGATGCAGTCTCGTGGTGAGAATATCCCATTCCCTACAGTGAAGCACAAATATACTAAATAAATGTGGCCTCCCAGGGAGCTTAGGGAAATGTATGTGTAAAGAAATAAAGAAATGTCACCCCACTCGAGACAATTCACCATTTTATGCAACTGCATATGCCTTCCAAGACAAGGTTGGACTTGATGATCTTGGGGGTCTTTTCCAAGTTTATTGATTCTATGATTCTGTATTTATGAGACTGTGGCTTAGGCTGAGTGACTAATTAGGACCAAAGACTGGTTCAGGGGAGAATCCCTCGAGGTGGTTAAGGGTATCTTTGTTGCCTCAGAAGGCCTGAATTTCGAGGAGACCAGGGGAGTTTGTGAACACCTCTTCCCCCATGTGAGTTCACAGGATCCAAATTCTGAATCCAAAATGAACCAGGGTCTTCTGAATTTCTAGTCAGGCTCTGAAAATCAAGGTCCAGGAGTTTAGGATTTTGACTCTTCATCTCCCCAGAGGGACTTAGGCACTCAAGCCTCCTTAGAAATCTATGTCTCAGGACTTGAGCCACCAAAGCACGGAGATGCACACTTATTTTTCACAGGAGAACATTGGCTTTCCCACGTTATTTGTGGTTCATGTTAAGCATATGCTTAAGGGCCTTCCTGGCTTGGAGTCTGAAAAATGTATCTCCTGAAGCCAAATTTTCAACTGCAGCCTGTCATGGGGGAGGGAGGGAGGGAGGGAGGGAGGGAGACTCCAGCTCTGGCTATCCGACTTTATCCCATCATATTTGGTGTCAGAGGCCTTCTCACTTGCAAAACAAAACACACAATAGTCAGGAACAGGAGCCCTTAACATGCCTGGTATTTTATCTTCTCTATCTTTAAGGAAGGGATATTAGTCCTCACTTCTCAACCTCAGATTGTTGTTGTGAAGATTAATTAGTTAATGCTTTTACAGCACAGAAAATGTAAAGTGCTACTATATAAAAGTATTATTAAGTGCCTGCAGGGTCTTGCTGTCTAATGTGGCTGAATGGGAGAGGCTCTGAACCATGGAGATTAGGCAATTTTAGAATAGTTCTTTTCAAATTGCATTATTTTTAACTCTTTGTTGTTCTAATGTTCTCTCAACAAGGTTAGGAAATATTACGCTATTCATTGTATTCTATTTTCTTTACCACTCACTTTAAATAAACACAAGTCCTAGGTCTTTATCTGCATACAGAGTATTGGCTTAAATAAAGGTGTGATTTTACACCAATTTCATTTATCCTAATCCTTTTATTTCAATTTTAAATTAAGCTTATTCCAGTTTGGCATAAGCTGATTCAGAACAAGTTTACGATAAACTGAGATAAGCCACTCTAAAACTGAAATTAGTGTGTCCACATAGGGATTTGCTCTAGTTTAAGCAAGGCTATGAATTTGAACACAAGTTATAGTGGCATAAGCTAGAAAATGAATTTACAGCTTGCAGATGATTAAGCAGTACCTGCTAATGCACTTAACCCTGAGCACCTCCTCTCCAAAAAACTTAATTTTAATCCAGAGATAACCTACCCGCAAATACCACCCTACTTAAAACAGGGTGAAAACCTGCACGTGTTAAATCACAAGATCATGGAGTAGTTTTGGTTTGGAAGGAACCTGCAAGATCATTGTATTCCAACCCTTCTGTTATGGGCAGGGACACCTTCCACCAGACCAGGTTGCTCAGAGCCCCATCCAACCTCTGAAGCAGTCAGCACTTGATATATTCCCAATGAGAACGGGAGAAAGCAGGGAATATTTTTAGGGAAGGACTATCCCACAGCTTGGCCTGCAGTCCTCCACCTTGCAGGAATGCCAGAGATGATGGAGCAGGGTTGGCCACCATCCAGCTTGAATGTTGTGTGTCTAACTGCTAACAAACTCAGAATTCAGCCTTCTTGCTCAATCTTATTTGTGTGTCTGTGTGCTGCCTTGGCTGCCTCGCATCCATGCAAACGTGCGCATGGACATGCTCTGGATTGCTGCTGTCCCAGTGAGTCACTCCTACCCTCATCCAAATTGTGGCCATCAACACTGCTTTTGTCTTAACACCAGTAATTGCACAACTGGTAGACTGACAGGAGGTTGATGGAAACTTAAATGTATGCAGGGGTGTTAACAGAAAGGGATGGAACGTGGCTTGTTCTGTTACAAGAGCAAGGAAAACATAAGTAAAGAAAAAGAGAAGTTAAAGGAAAATAGAAGGGAAATTAAATAAAGAGAGAGAGAAATACTTCTTTTGTTCCTTACACCAGTATTGACAATAGACACACACACTATAGATAAAATTAGAGAAAACACAGTGAAAATTCATTTTGGTCTCTAATTTTGGATAATATTGAGTCAAAATATATCTGATATAAAAAATTTCTAAGAAATCAAAATTGCGTTGCATGTGAAAAATCTACATTTTCCTACAATATATATATTTATTTCTCTTTATTGACTCAACTTTTTTCTTACCTGGTGTCTGTCATGCACTGATAAACATGATTAGCAAAACAAATAGGGGTATTAAAAATTTTACCCTTCACTTAATTTTTTATTTCATTCAAAACAGACTGAAGTTTTTAAAAAACAAAAAAATGCCTAAATTTAGGCTCTCAAAACCTTATTTAGAAACTTAAGTGAGAACCTTATTTAGCAAAGATCATAAGCACATGTTTAAATTGATCCTGGTTCAGGAATGTGCTTAAGTATATGCTTTAATCTGATTAAATATGTGTTTAATGTTAAACACATGTTGAAATGCTTTGCTGAATTGTGGCCTGATTTTCAAAAGTGTTAAGTACCTTGAACATCTCATTAAGGTCAAGAAAAGCTGTATGTCTTCATGCTCTTACCCATCAAGGCATTTTCTTACATGTTTAATTTCAGATTTAGGAATGAAGCCATTTTTTTTTTAGCAGAATTTTGAACTCAGTTTTGCTGAAGATAAACACAGTAACATCTGGATTCATACCTTATCTGAACTATCTACCACTAACGAGTTTTCAAAGCTGGACTGAAGGACTGAAAACTTCAGCATAGCTTCAGTTTGTTTGGTTTTCTTTTGTTTTTGTTTTTAAAATGTAATTTTTAGTGCTCTCTGTTTCCATTTGGAAAGCTCTGCTCTTTCCAGTCCCAGCCAACACCAAGAAGTGAAAAAGTGTGTGAAAAGAGCTATTACTACTAACATTATTAAGTGCTGACAGCATTCTGAGTTCAGTACAAGACACAACTGAAGACAGACCCTTCCTCGCACATCTTACTCATAGGTAGTCTGGATTAATTTCAAATTCCACATGGTTTTTCAGGGTGGTTTCTATTTTATCTGACATAGTTTTCCTTTTACTAAGGAAAACAAAGAGATTGTTTAGGCTTAGAAAGATTTTTTTTTCTCCCCTATTCTAAGATTATAGCAAATTAAAGGCCAGCCATGTTTTGGCTTCTAAAACTTCTAAAAGTCTGCTCAACCCTATTACTCTTTTTGCCATTGTACTTAAGAAGAGAAACACTGGCTTTTAAAAAGCTTCTCAATGCATAAATATATAAATAAATAGGTTTTTGCATTATGTTTTTTCTTCACAAGGAACATTCCTATAACCCTCACCCACGTTTTTTGCTTTACATCAATAGCAGCTTTCCTCTTGACTCAGAAAAGCTTTAGATCTAACCTAAAAGCCTTTCTGCAGCTGAGACTTGCTAAAGGGAGGTAAATCTTAGCCTGCTCCCACCTGCTTATATTCAGTGTTTTCTTCTAGCCCCCTCCCTTTTTAAGCAGGTATTTCTCACTTCTGGCCCCCAACATACACGTACAAAACACAACATCAGGGCAGCAGCTGCCTGCTCAGGCTTTGTTAAAGTGCTCTGCAGGAGAAATCCCTGCTTGCTTTTGAGCAGACCTGGGGGGTGGTGTAGCTGCACCATGACACTGCTGCAGCTCTGCATTTGTGTGAAACCAGATTATCCTGGAGCAATTCAGGCTCTGGTGTGACTGCAGAGTTTGTGACACCAACCTGAGCCCAAATCCTGCTCAGCCTGGGCAACAAGGCTCCTCTCAGCCCCACTCGCACTCCTCTTTGCAGCCCCACATCCTCTACCTTTGCTTTTATGTCCTTTGGTCTCTCTTTTGGAGCAGGAGCCAAAGTGGGAGATGTTCCTTCTTTCCTTCTGACAGGGGCAGGATGTTCTGCTCTTAGGTTAACTCTGGAACAAACCCGAGCTGTTCTCGGAAGAGGGATGGGGCATTTGTCCTCAGAAGAGAAGAACTGGGGTGGAAAGTCATATAGGAGGACCTGCACTTCTTTGTGCAGAAATTTCAGAGGGAGGAATTGATTCTTAATCACCAGTGGCTTCTTCCAGGAACAAGTGCCCCTTCCCAAAAGAGCAGATCAGCTAGGAAACAAAATTTACCCCAAATTGTTCCCCTCTGTCCTCCCTGACCCCTAACAGAAGGGCTCCTTGTACAAAGGAGCTGTATTTAACCATGCTGTACTATGGGACAGCATTTTGATACTTTACCTTAATTAACAGAAATTTTAAATTTGTATTTCTCAAAACTATCATGACGTATTGTGGGCTACAAAAGGGATGGTAAACTTTTAGGATGCAGGAATGTGTTGACAAGGATTTGGGAGTCAGCTTGTACTGATTGTTACTCTGCTCCCGTGTGGGCAGAACACATCATGTGGCTGTAGTCCTTCAAGCAAGTTACTAAATCCTTGACTTTGGTCTCACATAACATTAACTATCTAAAATATGTCTTGTCTAATTGTCCAGGCTCCCTCTACAGATAATGAAGAGAAATCCATTAGGCGATTCATCCCAGAATTATGACACTATTGACTCATTTAATGCATGACGTCCATCTACACACATTTGGACTACAGAGGGAATTTAGACAGCTATCTCACCTTAAACATTGTATCTTAGATGCCTAATATGAAATGAAGCCATCCCAAAACCTTTATCAAAAGGTTTGGCTATCAGATCAGCAGAAGAATTGCTTTGGTACCTTTACTCCACCTCAGCTGATTCACAAGCTTGTTTCCTTATCGGGACTTGTTTTGTGTGTTCCAGATTAATGATAATCATGATAATTCTTTAGGGAGATTAAGTAATGCTCACAGTCACCATGTAATAGGTAAATACAGATATCACTGTTTTACAGATGAGGAAATAGTCAGTGAGAGTTTAAGTGTCTTGTTCTATCTAATTTAATCTTGTTTGAGTTAATCTAATCTATGTTTTATAAATAAATCACACAATCACTGTGATATGTAGGCAATAGACAGTCAAGACAGTGCCGGAGACAGTACTCAGGAATTCCTAGCTCTCAGGCCTATCTTTGTCCCACACAACTATTGCCTAAATAGCAGCAAATAGTCTTAAATGTTTCTGTGAAGCATTTTTAGGTCATGTATTTTAATGCAATTGAAGTTCTGGAAACACAGAACTTCTCTTGCCTTCTCTGAAAAGATTGTTTTCAGGGTTGTTGCTGCACAGAAGAGCTGGGTATCTGAGGAAATGGATGAGAGGACTGTGTGGTCAGTGAGATTTATCTCATTCCTTAGGAGCGTTATCTGGGATAAGAGGAGACATAAATCCCTTTGAGAACAATGTGATATAACATTCATCTTAACTCTTCCCCCTAAGAGTTACAGGGATATTAAAATGAATGAAGTAAAAAATATTTGTTTGAATTGTTTTATGACTTTAATTTTTAATTTTTTTTTAGTGGATTTATTACATTTTTAACAAATTTTTCCTAACCAGGTAGTTTACTCCTAGGAACTGAAATCTGTTTGTGAGATGGGCCTTTATGGAGAGTGCCCTTACTGGGAAGCAGAAGCTCAGATCTATAACTCACTTTTGACTCACATAAGAGAAAGGATGAGGTCCCCTCTGCCTGAGCTGGTGCCTGCTGGAGCAAGAAGGATGAAGCTTCAATTCCCCTCACTAACTCAGATAAAGTGCAGATATGAACCAGCCTGGAATGAATGTTTAACCTTGGGAGTATTTGCTATCCCTGGGCAAAATCTGTTTTCTTTGGGTTTTTTTAAGTGGTTGGTTAAAGTTGGTGGTTTTTTCTGTGGAAATGGGAAAAGGTTTTGGAATCTTAGAAAGAATGTGGAGGAGGGAACAATTGTTTCATTCAGTTTATTCAGCTGGTAGCACAGAACTGATAGAGATACACTGGAAGGGAAGAGGTTGTAGTCCAGTTGCAGGACTGCCTTCTGGGGATTCCCCAAAATACAGGGTGCATTTGGAGTGTGAAGTGCAGTTTTCAGCCTGAAAATCATCTCCATTCTCAAACGAACTATTTCTTTCCTGTTCAGTTTTTTACTGAGGGTACAGCCAGTGCGGCCTTCTCTGATTAGCTCTATCTCGGAAGCACGGGGCAATCACTTCTCCACAGAAACATGTTCTACCTCTTTCAAAGCCTCTGGTTAAATTTTTATCTAAGTCATCAGATTTAGCAATTTGTAACTGATCTAATCTCTCTACAAAATCCTTGCTCACCGAAACTGTATCCAACAGCTCTTCACTGTAAACCTTGTTGTTCATATAAAAATAGAACCGCAAATTATGTCGGTGTCTTTTCTTTATTCTCTCTCTCTCTCTCTCTCTCTCCTTTTTTTTTCAACTTCTTATGACCTATCGCCCTTTCTTTTAACCTAAATCAAACAGATTTTCAGATTGGCTTAACAATAGCACTTCATGAATCATATCATCAATTGCCAGCTATCAGACAGTGAAACAGCTAATAATGTATAATTAACATTATAGGCAAGTAATGAATCACATCATCATCGCTGACTGCCTACCACACTATTAAAAAGATAGATTTAAGTAATCAGAACTACTTTTTTATTTTCTTCCCTCCTTCCCCAACATGCTGTTAAGAGGAAAAAGAACTTCCAGTTGTGTGTGTAAGCTGTTATTTCTATCAAACAGCATGATTCATCAAAATGATTGCAATAATCACTTACATAGGAAAAACCTAAGACAGGTAAATATGTTTAAGACTTTCTGTAACATCATATTTAAAGTCAGCATGTGTATTCAAACAAGCAATTTGCTGAGACCAAAAATATCTATAAGCAGAAGGAATAAAAAATTCAGTCAAAAAGCCGCATTCATGTACCCTGCAATTTGGAAAATTATTAGAATTCACCTTGTTCAGCCTGGAGGGGAGGAGGTTCAGGGGGAACTTTCTTGCTCTTTACAGCTGCCTGACAGGAGGCTGTAGACACACGGGGGTCAGGGTCTTCTCCCAAAAAACAAGGCATGAGACAAAATGAAATGGCCCCGAGTAGCACCAGAGGAGGTTTATATTGGATAATAGGAAAGATTTCTTCACCAAAAGTATTGTCAGGCATTGGAACAGGGTGCTCATCCCCAGAGGTGTTTAAGACACGTGGCTGTGACACTTGGGGACATGGTGGGCTTGGCAGGGCTGGGTTAATGATTGGGGTCTTAGAGGGGTTTTTTCAACCTAATTGATTCTGTGCTTCCAGGATTCTCCAGGTTCCAGTGTCTAGAAGCGGTTCTCTCAGAAGTTAACACAGACAGTCTTTATACCTTCAGGTTTAAGTCCTAATATCTTTTCCAAGTTAGACAACATATTCCAACAGCCTGTTTCATGTCTTCTGTACCAAACTATATATATATACCTACTATATATATATTTATATGCAAACTGCATATACTTTTATGGCCTTTTTTCTTTTTTTTCCCAATTTTTTTCCTTTTGCCCCAGAGTTTTTTTTTTCAGTTTTGGCCAATAATTCTACCCAGAGCTCAGGATCAATATGGTGGCTTTTCAGCTCATGTTTCATTGAAAATAGTGATAATGGTATTGTGGAAATGTACTCTTCCTGCTCTCCTCACACAGTTCACCTTTTGTTCCAACTGGAGGAAAGTCACCAGAAGCTCTGCCACAGCCATTAATGCATTCTAAACTGGCATTTCAGGAGAACCACGTCAATAAACCCTATATAATACATGCACTAAGCCTGGGGAACAGTGTCTGCCAAGCAGTTTCAGTGACCTGTTTGCATCATTCAGTCTGGTCAGTGGAGGAGCAACAACCAAAGGTAATGATAAAGCTGCACATCATTCATTGTTACTGATCCTTAAGTGCAACCCAGGAACTCACCTTGTTAGGACTATTTACACGGAAGTTAAACAGATCTTTACAGAAAGATAATCAGGATCTTTTCACTCCTTTGTGTGGTCTCAAGTGTCATAATGAATATTCTTCAAACTAGGTGTCTTCCCACTGGCCCTTACATTTGGAAATGTACTTGTAAGTAGGTAGAGAAAAAAATCCCTTCTTGACAGAAGTCAAGGGTGTTGAAAGGAGGTTTTCTGCTTCTGTGGCAAATGTTTTTGATACCAAACTAACCTTCCCCATATAATTTTTTTTAAGTATTCTAAAATAATTGTGAATAGGGACATTTAAATGTTTTTCAACAAACACATTTACTTTCTTCTTTTTTTTGAATTTTTTTTTTTTTTGTCATGGAAAAGAAAGAAAGCTGTTTTCAGGTACTTTTGTTATATTAATACTATAGTATTTTTTCCTTAATATCTCCTCCAGTTTTCACTTCTTCCTTCTGAGCGATTCTTCCCCTACCTTTATTTCTACTTTGGTAATGGAAAAAAACAACGATGACAGCAACAACAAAAACCAACAAAAAACCCTAGAAACTTTGGATGAAGCTTACTGAGTTAAATCATCATAGTCTCACTTTTTTTTGTAATGGGAACACCTGCAGAAGGAAGATCCTCTGATTTAGCTCTTCCAAAGATGCCTATAGCTGTCCTTTGAATATAGAGAATGCCTATGGCAACTGGTGTAAATGTAAATACATAAAGTTAAATAGTAGCAATACCACCCAGAAATGAAAACTTGAAATAAACTTGATATTCCCTTCTCCTTTGATACTTTTCCCTCCTTTCTTTTGCAAGCCAAAGTATAAATGGGGATAAAACATGAGGGAAGAGCTGAAAAAATCACTGGTATTCAGGTTGTTAAAGAAAACTTGGGAACAAATACTTTTGAAGATTTTCTTTAGCTACACATTTTAAGACCCTAATAATAGCAAGAAGCTCAAAGAGCAAAAGCTACTCAGTGTGAAAATATCAGTTCCATACAGCCCAGCAGAGGTGTGTGTCTGATTCCTGCACCAGCAGTTAAAGGGGTCAATCAGGAGCAAGAAGCAAACTCATTCTTATCCTGAGTTTAAGAAGGCTTGAACATATAAGACTCACTTCCTAAAAGTTTATATTGACCACGTGGAAGACACAAAATATAAAGAAAATGGGAAACAGGATCCTGAGTTGGTGTTACAGCATTTGGACTGCTGAGCAGAGCAGGAGCAGGTCTGGATTACGACCTCTGTTCCCAGGCTTGTTTATGTATTTTACATTAGGCAGCCACTGAATAAAATAAACCTGGGAGCTGTGCCAGGGGTTGTCCACACCCAAACAGTTGCAGAATTGGGACCTCAGTGTTTCCCACAGATGTGTTTGTCAGTTTTTCCATGAAAAAAAAGTAGAATTTCTTCCTATAGTGTCAGTCACTTTTTCTTCCCCAGCAGCATTTGAAACAACATAAATAAGGGTGTTTATTTACATTATTATGTGAATTATTTTCCCCACTGGTAACATTTTAGGTATTTTGTTGATATTGTCCCCATTTCCTGGGCTATTTGATAGATATCTTGATATTATTCTCATTTCCTGGGCTATTTGTCAGATATGTTTTTCCTCTTGAACTACAGATTAATTTATTGCTTCATGGAATTATAACTTCCAAAGCCCAAACTAACTCTAGCGACATTTCCCTTTAAGAGAAGCCTCCCACATGTTACCAAATTACACTTCAGTATGTCTCACTGAATTCAAATAGCATTTCTGTTCTGGTCTTGGTCAATGTACAATTGAGTTGCCTGCTGGGAAAAAAAAATCAAGCTGGTATAAGTGTCAATTTTGAAATAATAATTACAGTTTTATGCAGTAACGTATTTATTATATTATCAAATTAATACACCTTTTAGCATGTCAGGGTCTGTGGGTAATTATAGTTTAGCATTGTGGTAATAATTTGTATGATTTATGTTACCTATGGAGCAGAACTGAAAGCCAAAAATCTGTCTGGCATAATTACTGTTAAGAGGTAAGATCAACAGATATCCCCAGCCAAAAGAACACAGCCCTAAGGGTAGCAGACTCAAACAAGGAGAAGTCACCTCAGGTATTTGCTTTGCAGCTTGCCTTTTCTCACCTGAGAGACGGCCCACCCACTATTCCAGGCCCTGTTAGTAAGAATTGGGTGGTTTATGTTGCTGCTTTCCACTGACCTTGAAGTTCTCATTTTAAATTGAGGCAGAGGAAAGTGGTAGAGAGGGACTCTTTGCAAACTTTTCTGAAATGTGGAGAAAAGGGTTTTCTGTGAGATGAAAGTGGGTGAATTATTGTGGTTTCTCTACTTTCCATTGGTTTGGGCACAGAAAAATAATTTTTTTATGTATGCCTGGGCTCTTGCTATTATTATTTTTGTTCTAAGTGCTATACAAACACAACAGAAATAGTCTTTACACAGAAAGTCTAAATTATCCTATACAGTTAAAATTTATTACAGTTAAAGCAGATTCATGAGTGACTTAACAGCTTGACTAGAAATAGGCTGAAAGTTGCCACATGCTCCCCTCAGTTTCTGTGTATTTATGCAAATAAATGCATAGAAATGCAAAGAGTACCCTCATCTCCTTTCAAAGCTCAGACCTCCTCTGGCAAATACTTTGCACTTTTTTTTCCTCCCTGAAATAAGGTTTCCAGCAATTTTACAGAAAATAGAAATATTTCAAGGAACAATCTAAAAATCTTGCCACTAAGACCATGATCACACTGTCCAGTCAAAACTGTAAAAGTGTCTTGATTCCTTTTCCCCTTCCTCTTCAGTATTGCCCTTCCAAACGGAAAATGAACATCTGGTATCGTGTTCTGTGCGGGTTGCAGACTCAGGCCTCAGATGATGAAGGTTAGGAACAAAGGCCAAGATCCACAAAGCTATTTAAATACGTAATTCTAATTAATTTATGTGTGCCTGATCCTGAAAACATTTATGTATGTACTCAGCTTTCACTGGCCCTGTGATCTTCCTGGAGTCAAAGACATTACTCACCTGCTGAAAGAGGGGTCTGTGAATTGAGGTTCAATGAGGAAATATCAGGTGTAGAAGGTCCTGCCAGCAAGTCCCTCATTTATTAAATTACAGAATGTCACAAATTTTGCCTGATTTTTGGGAGGAAGAAGTTGTTCTTTTCCTTCCTATTCTTGTGCCCCTTTATTTCTGGAACTCTGTCCTACTAGAGGGAAAAGTAACAGAAAAGCCTCAGGTACTCATTGACCCTGTTCTACAGTTTCCATGTCAACATCAGCTGGCTGTGAAGGGGCTGGAACCAAGCCTGAGAGGAGGATATGAGGGTGGAATTCATTTCGCACAATCTTGTGTATCAAAAAGTTAAAAGTCTAAATTTGACCTAGGCTCTCCTCAGAGGTGGCAGAGACACAAGGGGACCTCCAGGCTGTGGCTCATCCAGTCTCTCTCAGACAGCTATGGTGGGATGAGATGAATTACACTCTGGAGATGCCCATTTCTACCCACAAAGGGAGCTTGGACTGACGAGCTCAGACTTAGTTGTTTAGTTTTAAGATGTCCAAGTTAGTGCAGATGAATTTTACCTCAAAGGCTTGGAGTGTTTTCCTGAAACTCAAACCAGCCTTTTGAAGTTCCCTCGTCATCCTTATAGAACACAGGTGTGCCAATATCCAATTTCTCATGTTTTTAATTCTATAGGAATAAAGTTATGTGTGTCTGTATGTCTATGTGTATACCTAATGGCTACACTGTCAAATTGACCTTCAGCAAATAATTAAAACATATTTTAATCCTGCTGCACAATGTTTCTGTTGGCAGGGACCCTGAGGAAGGTACTCTCCTCCAAGGAGGCAGCTGGTGGATTTCTGCCCACTGTGCCATCCTTACACAACGAATAGGAGCTTAAGTAGCTTTTAGGCCACCCTACAGCTTGATGAGGCCGCGGTGCTGTTTGGGGGTAATTAATATAAGACCTCCTCTTGGGCAACTGTTACACCTTTATCTTTGTTTACCTCCTGGAACTACTTCATCTGATGAATGTCATTAGCTATTGCCAATAGTTATGCAATATCCCATGGCATGATCCTGATTCCAACCTAGCCATTGAAGCTCTGAGGAGTGGAATGAGTTCTTAAATGTGTGTTCACATGGCCTGAGACATCCATACCTTCAGATAAACCAGAGTGGTAGAGTTGTAAACATTCTGATGAGGCAGAAGTGCTTTTGAACGATCAAGAAATTAGAACGATTTAGCAAGCAGGACCTATTATTACCTAGTATTACCTATTATTTCTTTCTTTTCCGTGGTTGTTAAGTATCTTTCCCATGTGATTTCCTTACCTGGAAGATGCAGAAACTCGAATGCAGGAATTGCTTGGCTGAGGAATAATGCCAACATAATGGAGCACATAAAACTGAAGCAGCCAAGTGAGTGTAAGTCATTTCACAAGCCCGATGCATGTGGATGACTCACACAGGGGAAAGGAGCTGGTTGGTCAGGGCTCTTTTTAAAAACAAACAAACAAACAATACTCATTCTCAGACAAAGAATCCCATAGTGCTTTGCCATGCTAATTTTTAAAGAAGCATATAAATATTTTGTTGCCAATGATGTTAGCCAGGAATGAGGGACTTTGAGGTGGTCTCAAATCAGGTCAAAAATCCTGTTCCTTAATAACTGATTTCAGGGGCTCTTTCCAGCACTCACTGTCTATTCTGGGAGCTAGAATGAGTAACTTAACCTTATTTCCTCAAGTAATAATCAGAGTGATATATTTAATGGGAATAATAGTTGTCTCACCTGCCAGACAGGGAGAAGGTGCTGGGAGAATTAATTAGTTTGTGAAGCACTTTGAAGATAAGTGCTACGTTATTAATAAGTAAAACCCACTGCACTTAGATACAACTTGCAAGTGATTGTATTATATTACAGTGTTTAGATAACACAAAGATAGTTGCCTTAGAAATACCAATAGATGATAGAGACCATAAGAGATAGATAATCACCAGATTTCTGGTGTTTTCATTTTGTCTCTCAATTTTTACTGGCTTAATGATATTTGGGTCCTAAAAGATGTTCCAATAATGGAAATTATTACCTGTATTTTAAAGATGTCACAGAGAAAGAAAAAGCAGTGGGGAATGGTGAATAAATATGGCCCAAGATTAAAAAAAAACAAAAAAAAACCACAACCTCTCCAGAACCTCTTTCAACCCTGTGATGTATAATCTTTAAAAACAGTTGATTAAACTCAACTCAGAGCATTAAGAACATCTCTTCTCATTGAGGTTGTCTACCCTGAGTTGGAGCAGAGTTCAGGGGATGAGTGAATAGTGTTCATTAAGAGCAATATTGTCAATGTGTGAAAACTGGCCAGAACCAGTCACGTCTCAAATATAATTAAGTCACTGAGTGAGGAAGTTTAGCAACTTCTGGGTCAGCCATGTGATCCTGTGATGTGAGTTAATACTCTGGTAGTGGGAGCTGCAGGGTATTTTACATCTGGAAGACTGACAAAATCTGCTTGGAGGAAAATCCGTAAATACGTGAAAGTAAGTGAGTTAATGTAGAATTATTCTTAGCTTTGATTGTCAGGGAGGCCACTGGCCTATAAAGAATAAAAATAAGTGGAAAGCTAAAATCTCAAAGGAGGAAGGTGAGATTGGGGTAGGTAGTGAAGACTCGTGATTCTATCCAGGAATCCTGAGTCTTGCTTGTGAATAAGGAAGTCCTTTAGCACTAATGTGGATTTTTTTGTCTCTCTGTGGAGACAAAAATTATTGTGACAAAGTGTCAGCATTATTGTGCTATCAGGCCAACATCTCCATCTCGAAGAATCATGTAGGAAGGAAGGAATCAAGGTTACAAAAGATCTCTAAGATCATCAAGTCCAACCATTAATCCAGGTTCACTACTAAACTCTGTCTCTAAATACCACATTTACATGTTTTCTGAAAAATTCTAAGGATGATAATTCCACTACTTCCCTGGGCAGCCTGTTCCAACACTTGACCACCCTTTCAGTGAAGAAATATTTTGCAACATCCAATCTATACCTCCCTTTACACACCGTGAGGCCATTTCCACTTGTCCTATCAGTTGTTACCTGGAAGTAGAGACCTACCCCCACCTCACTATTACTTTCTTTCAGGAGACATAACTGGAGGATTTCATGCAGTTGATGAAATTTACTTCCAGTTTTGGGTGTTATGTGGGGCTTCTGAATTCTTCACAGTCTCTTCTAATTTCTTAAGAGAAGAAGTTATATATGTATATATATAATGAATAATGTGAAACTACAAGACCTACAAAATTAGCATGATGCTGGAAACTGTGAGTCCCAGACCTGCAGAGAGACAACAGGGATACCCTAATCCTCTTGTTCCTAAAAATCTGGAGAGAAATGGGCTTTTTCTTGGCTGAGCAATGCAGGACCTATGACACCACCTCAGCAGCACTGGCAGCATGCAGGAAAGGGCGGTGCCATACCCAAACAATGACAACTCTATTTTCTTTGAAAACAGGGAGACTGGGGGTCGTAAAAATCAACTGAAAGCCATTTCTGTTCCATTCTCTGCTGAATATGTTCCATTCTCTGCCATCAACGTTAATGAGTGATCATGTGCATTGGAAGAAGAACATCCTCTTTTATGAAGGCAAGATGAAAGCCTTTTATAAATATGACCTACTGGTGAAAAAGGCATCCGTTCAGATCAAACCTATGGGTTTATAGTGATGGGTTAGATTTTTTTTTTCTTAATACAATACATTTTGTTAAGAAGAAGGATTAAAGTATTTGCCAAAATGATTTGTGTTGACAAAATGGCTTAGTACATTTGGCAGATTTATTTTATGAAGCAGAATAAATTAAGGTGTCTCGTAAAAAATGTGGGTTATATCCAGTGAAACAATTTCAAGTATTTCAGAAACTCTATTTTTATTCACTTTGCAAACGTGCTTAGTTGAACTGCCAGTCACTGTTACATTTCCATTTCCAAGCAATTAATTAAAATCCCAAATCAGGTTTTTTCTTGATCATGCCAGCAGGAGTTGGTTGCCATGGTAATAGGACGATCAGTAGCATTTGGGAGGGAGGAGACGGAGAAGAAAACATTCTGCATTTGGGCTTTTATTATTGAAACATAAGTGCAGGTCTGGAGGAGCGTGTTGGCTCATCTGTGCCAGCCTGTGGCCGCGATGGTAACGCCTGGAAGTGAGCAAAGGTTCTCAGGATCACACTATTGTCAAGGATATCATTTGGTTCAATGTAGAAATCATTAGTGAAGCTTTTTCAGTCCCACACTCTATAGGTAGCCACTGTGAAGCTGATCACAGAGAGTTTCAGCGGTGGTGAGGAGGATTTTTCTATATGTAATTGCCCACATTTGCAGAGAGCTATCACATGTAATGGGTTTTCTCCCCCACAGGCCTGAAAACCTTTAGATTTGGAGCTCATTTTCAGACAATGCACAAGATCCATGGTGGTTTGTAAGAGCCATTTCATATATAGGTTTAAGAAAGGATTAATAGCATAGTTAGTGTTGCAAGGTTTTATGGGTTGGTGTCAGGGACAGGCGATTAGAAGGAGAATGTATGGCACACAGAGAAGGAGGAAAGGGGCAACAGCTTCTTCTCTGAAGCAAGCGTGGAAAATCGAGTCTTTCCTGAAGGAGGGAACAGGCACAGGATAGGGCTGAGGTGCACTTTAATCTTATCTAGTGGGCAGCACTCCTGCCCATGGCAGGGGCCTGGAACTAGATGGTCTTTAAGGTCCCTTCCAACCCAACGCTCTTTATGATTCTGTTATGATTCAGAGGAAGAACAGCTTGTGATTTAACACCCATTTTTAATGCATGAAACCAGACTTTCTTCCAGCAGCAGAAAATGTGCCACGCCCATCAGATGGAATCCAAACATCCCACTGAAGCTGGTAGAAATACTCCCATGGATGTTTCTGGGCTTGGGGTCAAGCATGTGTGTCCAGGGATGCACTTGGATCAGTAGACAGTTAATCTCTGAATGCTGGTCTCTTTTCTGACTTGGCTGCTAAAATGCCAAATCTGTTCTACCTTTTGATTCGATTATGATGTTGTATGCTGACCTCTTCATTAGAGCTATTAAAAATTCCTCTCTCAGGCCTGAGACAGCTCTTTCCTCCAAATCACTCCCAGGGCTTCTACTTTGGTGTGAATCTTTTTAACCCAGCTCAAGGGATTTTGTTGCTCTTGTATTCTTAGTTAGTTGTGTCTGAGTTGAACAGCATGTGCACAGTCATCACAAGGATTGGGGGAAAATGGTATTCACCTTGTCCATCACCTGAGGAGAGGCACCCACCAGAGGCAAACAAACCAAATCCCCCACTGGTTAGCACAGTCACACTGTGGGGGGCCCGAGAGTCCTTTTCAGCCTTGAGGACACAGACATGGAAAAACCCCATTCCATCAGACCTTGGTGCTGCCATTGTTCAGCTGCTGATTGTGTGGCAAGGCAGGATGGTGCCAGGGATTCCCTGGACCTTTAGGCCACATTAATGCACAGGAACACACCGTGTCACATATGGTGCTTGTTAAGCCCGCCATGAAATCAGGAGATTGGTAACAGAATTACGACATGCTTAGGGTTATAGGTCATGAGCCAAATTTCATCCTTATGTATTAGCTGGGAATTAATCTGAAAATAATTAGGAAAGTATCCAGATATTAAAAAGGAAAGTTTTTGAGAACATTGAGATTTTATGTCTTGCTGCAGCATAAAATTCCCATGTGAGAGAGAAACACTGAAAACACTGCCTGATGGCCCAATGCTTGTGCTGGAGAGGAGAGTAAATTTATTAAAGTTTTTTGACAAGGTCCTCACTCAGCTGTCACTTCAGAAAAGCCTCAACTGACCCTGAGATTTGCTTGCCTTGTGCTTGTACGGTCTTTGTAGGGTCTCAGTCTGGTTGTGAAAGAGTTCAGATGGAGTTAAAGAGGCCAACAAGGGATTTATTGATTTGGATATATCAATTTGCACTAGTCCAAACAAGTTGGGTTCAGGGTCCCACAAACTCTAAGGGCAGAAGGGCAAAAGTTGAGCTTTTGATCATCTCTGTAGTAGGATGTAGTATAATGTAATGATTCAGGGGTGTCTCAGCATGGGAGCAGGGGATTTGAGAATTATTGCTTTCTTTGTCTTTTTCACCCTGAAGAACTTCAAAAAACTTTGATTATATATAGATATAGATATAATCCTTATTATTATATGCTGACCTCATTCTGTTGTTTTCCCTGGCATTTATCTAACTCTTTGCTGACCTCACACCCCCAACTCACATCCAGACACCTATTTATAGAAATCTAAAATGTGGGGACTATTACATGTAGATTAAGATACCCAAATCAGAAAAAATTACTCATAATTTTACATCTTTGGTGCCACACTCTGGAAATCAAGTCTGCTTTCAGGTAGCTTGAAGAAAATGTTTAGAACGGTTTGAAAGCCCCCCATAAATCTGAGGTATTCACATGAGGCTGGAAGAGATTCCCTTTGGAGAGGCAACTGGAGACCAAATAGACACTGGATTCCAAATACACATCAGGTGACCCTCAACACTGTGAGGTGTGTGAGTCAAGTCTTAAGTGACTCGATTAGACAAGGTGCAGTTTCCATGTTGCTGAAATTTGGTGAACTGAGCCTCACCCTCACTATTTTTCACATTAATGCTGTGTGAAATGGGGTCCTTTTTGACCTTTGATAATTCACTGGCAATCTGAGGTTAATAAGAAAAAAATTGTTGATGGAATCAAGCAGGAATTTCACTATGGTGAGATTTTCAATCCAATGATATCTCAATTTATATATATGCTCTTATTTTTAACATGTTTTTTGCAGTTAAAAAAATTTCCATCCTTTATTATACAGAATATTCTTAAATACATTCAAAGACAGTTGTCCTGAGTACCAGCATTTTTCGTTCTCTTCCCTTCTTTTCATATAAATGCTGCACCCAGTCAAGCTGAAATCGTCTTTGGAGAACCTTTGTTATTTTGCTATTGCTTCTACTCAACAACAGCTATTTTTCAGCAAGAACTGTAAAACTGCAAAAGCTTTTAACAAACCGTTATGCCAGCACCAGTCTGAGGAAAGAGAGCAGTTGAATATTTCCCTGAATATTTCTAGAAGTCCAAATGTTCAAAAATTGATTACAGGCGTTCACCTGACTGAACAGATGCCAGAAGAGATTTGTTCACTAAGGTGGAGATAGAAAGCAATTTTTCACTGGAGAAATTACAGCAGTACTTTGACCACACTACCCAAGTCGCTGCAAGGTGGCCAATTCTCACAGTGGGCAGAAGATAAAGGAATGGCTTACTCAACTGAAACAAGACAAGATTGATGGAAATAAAGTTTTAGATGACAACCTGAAAATGAAGTTGATCTAAAAAGGGACGCGCCTCAAAAGACTGAAATTTCCTATGTTCTCAGTAATAAAAAGCTATTAACAAAGCATTTTTTAAGAGTATTTTATCTGGTAGATCATGGAATAAAGATCTAGATATAGGCAGTAATTAAAGATCAACTTTGATTTTGATAATCCTTTTTAATTGCTTTTTTAATTGTGAAATTTTAAAACATTTCTGTGAAGTGCTCTGTGGAAAAAACGCTGATGTAGAGAGATTAACTAATCAAGATCGCTCTATTCTGCTTGAATAACTAGAAAGGAACTTTGAGTGGGTAAGTGTAAAATAAATCTTCTAACTAATGTATGGCTCCATGTAATCTCATCTCACCTTCTGGGAACAATGTATAACAAATTAAGCTTGGATCATGAAATGTCATACAAATCTGGCAGTGAGATTTCATTTGGAGGGAAGAACTGCTATTCTCTTGGTTCTTAACAGCCATAGAAAATTTCAATTATGTGAGCATCTTGACAAATTCTACCTCCAGGGTATGAAGGATTTTTAGAAAGTTTTCTGTAACCAGCTACAGTGTCCCAAAGAACATTGACTGGTTTTACCAACTTCAACTGTGCCAATTTTCAGTTTGCATCATGGATAAGAAAAGAGCTTAGATATAAAATAAAATCATAATAGATTAATGTTTATGTGATATAGCAAACAAAGAAGCAGCAAACAGAAGGTAAGGGTATTGTAATAATAGTAAAGAATCTTGTTTTTTCTTCAAAATCTGATGAAAGCCATAAAGGACTGTATATATACCTAAAGTTGAATATAGTTCAATCACTAAGAACAGAATAAGAGGACAGAGAGAGAGAAATACAGAGTGAAACAAAGTGAAAATTTATACAAAAATGATGGGAGGGAGGATGAAGCAGATGAAGCTGAAGAGAAAAATTGCAACAGAAAAATATTTACATTATATAGATCATAAATATATATAACAAGATTGGGTTTTGCATCTGATTCCTCAATCTCTTTTATAGAAATTTAGTTGCATTAAAAGATCTAGTAATTGTATCAGACAGTGATATGTTCTTGTTTTAAATAATTAATCCTTGCAGCAGTGAGAGAAACATAACTTAAGTCAGAGACAAATATGTTAAATCTGTATGAATTTGGAAAATCCTGGACATGTTAAAGATTAAAAATTAAAAAAAAAGACATAAAACAATATATGGATAATCATGGCTGAGAACCTGCAATCAATCACTAGGGCTGTTTGCCTCCTCATCAAGAAAAGCCCAGTGAAAGTTCTGGTTATGTGAGATTGCAAAGTGGTGATGCTCCAGGAGAGAGGTGTCATGATTTTTATTTTAAAAATGTCAGGACAACTTGGCATCACAGCTTGAAAACAAAGCAAATTTCCAGTGTAAGACAAGGAGGGTTAATAATTGCAAGGGATAAGTTAATAATGCATAAATGTGTAATTTCAAAGAGAATTACCCTGAGAAAGTACACGTAGAGAAAGCGCTTTAGGTGATTGACTGATATGGACTGTGGCAGATAGTCAACAGTCCCAAAGAAGAAATGAAAATCCTTTAAAACTGATGCTCAAAAATAAAGTTTATTTTGGACAAAGTTATATTAGCATTACTATTATCATGTATGCTTTCTCAGGGAATTTTTGTGAATGTCCAGGTAGTCAACCCCTTCATAAAAGTTGCAGAAAAAACAGTTGAGTGGTTCCTTCCATGTCTGTACTGCTCTTTCATGTGCAAATCAGTCCTAGCAGGTTTCACTCTTTTCCAGAAAAGGCTTGACACATTAAAGAAGGTTTATGCCATGTTGATTCCAATTTCCCAGCTAACCTGCTATAAAGCAGAAGTGACAAACCTGCTGACCCGTGGTTTGGTGGACAGAAGATGCTCAGATACTGAAAGTGTTGGGGAACACATTTGTCCCTCAGGTCTGAGTAGGCAGAACTACCAAAATCAGCTAAAACTTAAGTTCAGATTTTGAAACTGTGTATCCAAATTGGTCTCAAACCAATTTAGTTCACCACTAGCTCAAGTATTATTCCATGTGTGTTCTGTAAGCGGAGCACAGAAGCCACTGGCGTGGTGAATTCCTGCCTGCCTTCCTTGAATCCCAAAGACTGTGTCTGACGAGTGGCTTGGACCAAATTGCTCTTGGTTGGGGAAGATGATCTCCCTCTCCAGTCTTGCACGTAGACTTTTAATAAAAACAAGTGCAGCATTCTGCAAGCAAACTTACACCAAACCTCAAATATTGTAATTATTTAAAGCACCAACACACACTTTTGGTTTTCATTGGTAAAATCGAGAAGCATTCATTATTGATTAAGCAGCTAATTTTCTCCTGTTGTACAAAAGAGGGAGAAACAGCTAATTGCATTTGAGATTCCCTTCAGCAGAATTAGATCCAGGCAAACAGAGAAATCCCATGACACCAGTGGCAGGCATCAGACTCATTTTAAAGCAATCACTTCATTTGTGAATATCACACCTGTAGTAATTAGGCAAATTTATCTCAGCTTCCTAAGGAATTCTTTGTGTAACACAAGGATTACCTTGAAAAATGGACAAAATGAAAGACCATTTGTAAAAATAATAGTATAATCTCCATTATTAATAATAATATATCCTATTTTAATTTTCAAATATAAACTTAAATTAGAATGACAAAAATTAGGTCTTGGGATTCAATGATGTTTTATAACAGTAACTCTATCATGAGAACTTCATCATGAAAACTAATTTATACACCTAGAGCAATATAAGAAATTAATTTTTAAATTAAGTGTTTTTTGTAAATATAAACAATTTTATAATTCCTGAATAAAATATTTTTCTTTTTTATTTTAATTTATAATTTCTTGTCAATATGCATATTATAAATATACCGGGCAAAAGAGACTGTAAAAATCAAATTTTGATCAGCTTGAAATACATTTTTTTGCCAGGGAGTTCTTCTATACAGTTCAGAAAATGAAATTTCTTCGTTATTTAAAAGAACTTTGTTAACCTTCAGGTTAAAATACCTGTATGTGTGTGGGTGTGTGTGTATACATATGAAGAGAAAGATGGAGAAACAATTCTATTAACAGAAAAAGATGTCTTTATATGCATAAGATTTTAACTGTGACAAACTCAGTTGTACATTTGAACCACTCAGCTGAGTAAATTCGAGGATAAGTGGAGGCCACAATGTGTTTGGGACAGCTTAGTGCTTGTCAAAAATTGAACTTCCTGCTGGACATTAGATTACAGGAATTTTTTATTGGCACTTGACAACATATATGATCATTTTAAATAACAGTCAGGCATTGAGAAAAAAAAAAGTAATTATTATGGTTGTATTATCCTGTACTGATGAACAATATTTACCAACTGAAACCCTCGTCAACAAGTAGGAAAATTAAAATAAATACCTGGTAACAAGTGATCACATTATTTCTACCAAAAATATTGGTGAAAACATTTAAAAAAAAAAAATCTAAATATTGGTGTCTGGGGAAACAGCTTGGGTAACAGAATTGATGCACACCAAATTCATTCCTGTATCTTGGAATTAGTGCACATTAGATAAGTAAAAATTGCTCAGTCCTGTTCTGTGCCTGGTCTGTGTTCTATGACAATCTGACTTGGAATAAATGGTGAAGTAGACTGTTAAGAGTATTAACTGTTGTTGATCCATCAATTAGATTTTTGCAATTTCCACCAGCCAAGAATCCGTAATTCCAGCATTATGATAATGTTAACTCAAATATATCCCCAAAATAAACACTACTGAGAGAAGAGAAGAAAGCCTTTGTGTGTTTTGTCTTGTTTTCCATAAGTAATTTGAAACTATTAACATTTATAATCTCTCCAAAATGCAATAAAGAAAATAAAAAGAAGAACCAGATGTAGAAGATTCTCTGGCTTTGACAACACAGAACTTTCACAAAGTTACAGAAAAAAAAAGAAAAGGTTTAATCTCATGGACTTCAAATGAACAATAACTAATGTCACCTGATAGTCTTTTGCTGATCTCAATGGGATTTGAAGTAATCTTCTGGAAATAAATATCTTAAAGCAGTACAAATACGAAGAGCTTTCAACTTAATGAGAAAAACAAAAATCTCCAGAAAAAGTATTTTCAGCTTGGATTAATCTGAAAGAATTTCTTTTCTTTTTGTGTGTGAAACAATTCTATAGTTTTAGTGGACAAGTGTTTTGTCCAATGCCTTATGTTTGTCTTGTTTAATATTTATCCTGCTTTTAAGATTCTTCCCTGATGCAAGTTAATCCCTTTGTGAAAATGCCATTTTGCAATACAACAATATGACTTTACTTTTTCTTTCTGTTCCTTTTCGACTCCCCACCTTATTTCCCTGAAGTTATTTTTGAATTTGTATCAAACGACATGATTGCTTTTGAATTCTACAGAAGTTTGTTCTATTCAGTGAGATTATTACTTCCTATATATTTTTCCCTTTTTTTTTGCATAGATGCCCATATTTAACTGATTATCAAAATCATTGTGTTCAATGAAACCAGAACTTTGGGAGAGGGTGGAGACAGTCTCACCCTAACACCAAGTTGGGACATGGCCAATGTATCTACTCAGACCGTAAAATCTGGAGGCATTCCTGAGTTTAATAACATCTACACAGCCAATAGATCCCACCTTAACCACCAAGATCTGAGTCTCATAAGACAGGTCCAACTCAAACTCATCCCGTAAATATAAATACAAGCTTTGCCACAACGTGTTTCACTAATACAAAACAGCCTCCCCAGTCATTCATCACTTGCAATGATACACACAGGTGCTGCAGTGAAGTGCAGCTGTCGATAAAGGCTGATGCCAAATTATTTTCCTGAGGTGAGTTGGCTTTGACTTAGGCTGAGTTTTTGTTTTCTTCTCTTCTAATTCTTTTTTTTTTTTCTAAGAAAGTGGGGAAGAGGAGAAGGAGTGGGATATAAAATATATTTTTTTCCCTTTTCTTTAAATAATTCTCCGTCATATTCTTTCAATCATAGCAACTGCAGCTGGTCATTCAGTAGTTTGTGAGGCTGCAGTCACCTTACGAAAATATATTGCTGTTCAAAAGTAGTGTTGAGAATCTCAGGTTAAAACTGAAACCAGGAGTGGCCAAGATTTGAAAACACTGGATATAACTTTCATTTCTGGTTTTGATTTCCCCCCCACACCCTCTTCTCTATTCTACACTGGGATGATTGTTTTGAAATTTGGAGGAAAGATGCCGACGTCCATCTGCACGTGCCTTCTGGGACTCACCAAGAATGGAAGGAATCTAACTTCAGGTCTTCTTGTGAGATCTAGAACTCAGCCTCATATTTCCACAGTCCAGATAAGAATCACAAAAACAGGGAACTGGCTGAGTTTCTGTGACAGTGACAATATGGAGGCAGGTGTCTCTCTGAACTTGCCATTGAAGTGCTTCCATTTTCTATAAATAATTAAACAGTCATTAAGGCAGAGACTTAAAATACGATCTTGCATGTGATCTATACAGAAGCATTAACTACTTAACCAGTTTGTCTCTTTGTTCCAATGAATATTTAATTATTTAATATTAATTGGAGACAAATTCTCCTCCATTTTCTGTACAGGGCAGTGTTGTGGTTTAAGCCAGCAGGCAGCTGAACAGACAGAGCTGCTCACTCACTCCCCCTCTGTGGGATGGGGGAGAGACTTGGAAAAAGGGTAAAACTCATGGTTTGGGATAAAGTTTAACACAACAGAAAAGGAAGGGGATATAACAGTGATTATAAGAGAATATAGAAAACAAATGACACACAATGCAATTGCCACCATCCGCTGACTGGGGCCCAGCTAGTCCCTAAGCAGTGACTTTCACTCTTTTTATTAAAATACCTCAGGACAGAATGAATTTGTTCATATTTTGTTTCTAATTCTCTGTCCAGAGACATAATCTAGACAATAAGCTTCAACTAAATATTTCAATCTTAGATATATAAAGCGAGCCTCTGTTTATCAGATAGTGAGTATAAATGGTGCAAGAGATTATACCAATAGCCACAGCATTAATTAATAATAAAATAAACTTCTAGTTTTGCAGTGAAGATGATGCAGTCAAGGCAAAGTATGATTAAGGAAGATTGGGTCCTGAAAGTCAGATATCTCCATTGATATGAAGAATTAATGCCTATAAAGCCAAGAAGACTCATCCACCTTATTAGTTAATTCAGATTATTGGCTAGTATGCAGATGGGAAAAAATCATAAACAGCCTCAAGCTATGTCAGGAGAGATTTAGACTGAACATTAGGAAAAAAAATCTTCATGGAAAGAGTTGTCAAGCCTTGGAACAGTCTGACAAGGAAAATTGAGTCACCATCTCTGGAGGTATTTAAAAAATGGGCAGATGTGGCACTTGGGGACACAGTGGCTTAGTGGTGGACTAGACAGTCTTGGGTTAGAGGTCGGACTCCTTGATCATAGGGGACTTTTCTTACCTTAATGACTCTATTATTGTATAAAGGTTTTTGTTTTGTTTTGTTTTGTTTTTTTTTCCTCAGTGCATAAAATTGATCCCTAGCAAGGGAGGGCTGTTCTGCCAGTTACGTCTTGTTAAAATATTTTGGGTATGTTTCTCCTCATTTCTCTCTCAGCTGGAAAAGGTGTCTGCAACATCTCCCATTTAATAGCACATCCTGGCTAGAGTCCTCAGAGGCTTTTGTTTCCCTGTTAATTGAAGACTTTATTTGGAGATTGCCAGGAGCCAGCACTATTTCAGGAAAAGCCGGTGGGCCACAGCATGACACCAGAGGCTCCCAAAGAAGGAGGGTTATGGCCCTTCCTCCCTCACACAAGAGTAATCCCACAGAACCCAGCTCCTGTGCTCGGGAGGGTGGGAATCTGGCTGGCACATCCCAGCCTCTGACTGATATTAACACAGTCACAAAGGCTCCCCATCCCGGTGTGCCAAGTGAACATCCAAGTGCATGACAATTCAATCCCTCCTCCCTCCCAAATTGCTAAAGCAGCTTGAGACAGCCACTTCCATGACCTTGTGAAATGTCTGCAGCATTGCAGAAACAACCGGTTCCTCTTTGTAGTAGGAGGAGGATTTTTTGGAAGGAGGGGTGCTTTTATTTTATTTTCCCACCTCACCCTCCCTCCCCCTTTCCTTGAGCAAATCCCCATAACAAATAAAGTTACACTTCAAGACTGGATTACGCAGACTGTTAGGTTTGCATGCCAATGTTTACTTTAAGTTAAAAATGATACTTCTGAGAATTCAAATAATATGTTTAAAGTATTTCCAGGCTATTGCTTTGCTTGTATTTGTTTTGGCACTGTTTCCTTCCACGAATGTGTCAGTTTTGAAGGAGAGATGAATGCTGTTCAGTTACAGCCTTTGCCTATTGATCATACATTTAACATCTGTTGACTTTGTTTATGTGCAGTTTTGGAGGGATTCATGGCAAAATTAAAAGTACTTGCTGCAGAGAAATTTTGTTGATGAGACTTTTCTGCTTTCAAGGCATGCTCTGGAATGGCAGAGTCTTATGGGGGTGTAGTAAGAGCCCATAACACTGCTATTCATAGACCAGAGTGAAGAATCAGCATAGTCCTTTACCACCTCAAAACTTATATATATCTATCAAACGGTTTCACTTCATTTTTTTTATTTTATTGTAATAACTTGTCTGGGACGCAGATGAAAAGCCTACAGAATGCCTGTCTCACCTGACATCTCCTGGAAGATATTCCTTTCCACGAGCGTCTTTTTCTCTGAAAGTCAGCTTGCCTGATATCCCTAACAACATGCTGGATCCTGTACTCTCAGCCTTGATCCAACTTCTCCCGAGGAATGCATATCCTGTGGCTGCATACACCTGAGCTGGCTCCTCACAAGTTACCCCTGGAATCTGACCTGAGAGGAGATCTAGGCCAGGGCCAGCTGAGCTGAATTTATGTGTGCTTTTAAAGCTTACCAAGGCAAGCTGAAAACAGCACAAACGTGGCTGTGGCTATAAATACCTGGACTGATGCTGCACAGCAGCAGCTGGGATTGTCTTGGCAGGAAGATCTCCTTAACCCACTCTGTTGAATTTGTATGGACTTGACAGATTTTTTTATTTTAAAAAAATTTTTTTTTGGGTCCATTATTTATGGCTGGAACACAGGAGGTTTAGAAAGGCGGGATCGTTGAACATAAAGAAGAGAAGGCTTTGGAGAGACACCACTGTGGCTTTCCAGTACCTTAACAGGGGTTATAAAAAGGAGGGAGAGTGACTTTTACATGGAGAGATAGTGACAGAACACGGGCAAACGGTTTTAAAATGAAAGAGGGTGGGTTTAGGTTAGATATTAGGAAGAGTTTTTTACTTCACAGGTGGTGAAGCACTGGCACAGGTTTCCCAGAGAAGTTGTGGCTGCCCCATCCCTGGAAGTGTTCAAGGTCAGGTTGGACGGGGCTGGGAGCAATCTGGGATAATGAGAGACATCCCTTGGCAGAGGATTAGAATTTGGTGGTCTCTAACCCTTCTAATACAAATCATTTTATAAATCTATGGCTCTGTGGATATTTCCTGCCTCCATTCTGCACTGATCTTCGGTATATTTCAATTGGGGCAGTGTTTCTATGGAGGCAAATTCCTCTGAGAAGTATGCAATATTTCTGCAAGTTTAAAAAGCAGAGGAAGGGTTTAGGCATACCAAATGAACAAATCTGTAACAAATGTACTTTTTTAACAATTATAGTTTTCTCTAGTGGTCTCCAGGAGTGGTCCATCTGTTTCTCCTGGAGTTTTTGAAAGACTCAGGAAATCAGTAGGGAAGGCAGGTAGAATATGCTCCAATTTTAGCTTAAAAGCAAGCTGAAGCATAAATTTTTCAGAAAAAAAGCTTGATATTTATTATTGTGAATTATTTGTGGATTAGCTCCACAGAATTTGCTTCCACAAAATTTTCTGAGACTTTGTGCTTATTTAAGGAGTACACAGTAGAGGAAGAAAATTAATCTGGAAAGTAACTCATCTTTCTGAACACTTGGAGGAAATGTAAGAACAAAACTATTCAGATACATTGTATTGTTTTAAATGATGGGTGAATGCAAAAGAGGCAAAGTTCGTCAAGTTAATTAACATTTAGTCAAAACAAAAAAGAAGACATAACAGGAGTTTTAGAAATTACTTGAGATTGAGATAAAGGAATAAGTGATTAATTGGTTATCTCATTAGGGCAATGGAGGGATTCCTAACAAGGTCACTCTGACTTTGACAGTGACCACAGCTATATTGCTTTTAGGAGCTGAAAGGGAGAATGGTGATAAGGAAATTGGATAGGTAATTATGCAAAGGTCAGGAGGGAGGTCAGATGATTGCCAAGCTGGTCAAAGGACAAGGCATGTCATCAAAATGGCTGAAATGATGGTTGTCTCTGAGCTCATTGTCCCTTTTCAAATTGACATCAAAGAAAATGGAAGGCATTGATAATCTCTCTAAGAAGATAATTAAGCAGATGGGCATAAAAATTAAAAAGATAGATAAATAAGCTAATGAATAATGTACCAGAAAAAGAGATGCAAATGTAAATGTTGAAGTATGGACAAGCTTAATAGCAACAGCTTACAGGCTTTGCTAACTTGGAAATCTGAAATAATGGAAATATGGGGGAATTCATTTTTAATGAAGTAAATTAATTCAGTGGTGGGAAATTACATGGCCCTGGATCCCTCCCTTTTCTCAAAACAATTTTTCTTGTGTACTTTGTGGCAACAGGGATGGAAGCGAAACAAGAGCCAATCTTTCCTCCAAGTGTTCAGCATCTCAGTTTTTGAAACTTTCCCCTTGGCTGCATTCATAACTTTTCCTCTTCTCACTGGAGCTGAATGCTTGTGTGGATTTACTGGGGAGAGTCCAGCCTTTTTCCAGTTGTGGGAGGGTCCTCCCTGTGGTTTATGTTTCAGACTAATCCTGCTGCAGACCCACAGTGTCAGAACCTCACCTGGTCAGATTAAAGCTGTCTCTGCCACTGGCTCACTGAACTGTCAGAATTCAGCTGGAGCCAAAAATTTCAGTGTTGACCCCACAGCCTTGCAAGTTTAATTCAGCCTAATTCTGGAGTCCCAAGATGTGCCAAAGTGCATATGGATTCAATAAATAAAGATGAAGCAATACATCTTTCTTAGAGAGGAGGTGTCTTTTCCTCTTTTCACAGGGAAATAACTGTTCCTCAATTAGCATCACTTAAACTACGATTCCTTAAAGGAAAGGGCTGCCATGTAAAGATACCTTATGCTGCTAAAATTATTCCCATTTCTATAAACAAATTGATGTAATTCCTGTCTAAGTTATAAAATCTTTGATATAATGATTTTATATTGTACTCAAGATGTGTTCACAAAGGGAGCATTGGGTCATTTTTATCATTATGATATAGAAACACACGGAGGGTAAAACAAATGAAACGGAAATAGGTCCTAAACTCATTTAGTTTTATTATTTCAGATTGACTGGAATGGTTTATTAAACAAAAAAATGTGATTACCAGAATATGCAGATTTTTTTCTGGAAGTTCATAAAGGTCGTTTTGATGTAAACCAATGGCCTACTGCATAAGACACTCCTAATATCTGCATTCTGGTTTGGATACACAGAGCAGGGAGTTAAAGGTAAATTTTCTGTCACTGCAAATGTTTTCCTGTACCCCAGGCAACAGGAGAAGGTAAACCTTTATTTTAAATTCAATCCTTTTCTAAGATCAGGCATATATTTGCATGGAAATATTAATTTTCCTTTAAGTGACATTTGCAAGTAAAAAATACATCTTTTCTAGTTTCGATGAGAACATGAATTTCAGAGAACTTCAACACTTTTGCAGAAAACCAGAATCTCCTGCACTTGTAATTCTGATTTGAAAGTGTACCTTTTCATTTTCAGTCTGCAGATGTTCATGCAGTGTTGGACATACTCTTCCTCATTGTATATTTTAGGAATATTGACAGCTTTGGCACTTGATAAAATATTCCTCTGTACAATGTGGCAAGATATAAACCCCTGAAGCTTTTTCAAAGTCAGATCTCATTTATCTGTTTTAGGTCCTTGAAATCCGTAAGAGACCTGCCTCTGGATGTAGAAAGCCTTAGAAGGCTTTCAAAGCCCCTCATTTCTTTTTGTTGAGCATACAGGAAATTCAGATGTTTAAGGAATCTTACTTTTTGTAACACCTACAACCTAGATTCAAAACAGGTGGCTGACTCGTTGGCCAGATCCCTGTGCCTGTGCCCATCTTCTCTTTGCATAAGTGTCAGAACAGCCAATGCAAAATCTTTAATCCCATTTAATTCTGCAACAGAAATCACAGGACTGGTTATGGGATATAAAAAACAGAATCTGGCCCATGGATTTACTGGCTTCAGGGGACAGAAAAGGAGAGGATTCTTTTGTGTTTACATAATTTACAAAATTGAAATCAATCACAACAAAAATCTGCTTAGTAGAGGACTTTGGGATCCCACCCAGCTTAGCTCAAAATGTTGTATCCTGGAATTGATATTACAGGATACAACAGGAATGTTGCATCTATTCTTGTTTAATTCCTCCGAGGTTTCATACTAATGATTATCAGCTAACAGCAAGATGCAATAGAAGGACAAAATTATTTTTATGCTACCAGCTCAGAAGTGGAGAAGCTCCCAGTTCATTTCCAGCAAAAGTTATCTTAGTTTGTCTGCATCTAAGAACTGCATCTGAATCTGACACCAAAATTTCAATTTTCTGCGAGATGAAATTTCTTTCAGACAGCCCTGGAAGTTGCTGATGTCCAGAAACTTTAACGATGATCTGGTTTCCAAGTCGTCCCGTTTCCCCCCCNATGATCTCTTGGTTGGCTCCTCATTCATCCCAGGTGGAGCTCCATGTGCTCCAGCTGGTGACTGACAGAGAGGGCAACACCACCTCCTCATCTCACCTCCCCATCCTTCCTAAAGAGCCTGAATCCTTCCCTTCCAACACTCCACCATGCCTCTGTGATCATCACCCTGCAGGTGTGCACACATCTCAACTCCTCTTGCTTATTCTGCCCATCAGTGTGTTCTAAAACAGTGGGCAAGAGAAGAAGACACGAAACATGATCTCAGTGTTCTGAAGAATTATTGGTTTTGTTCCTGCATGGTGATGGCTGCTATTCAGTGTTTTGGGTATACATGTTTTTTTTCCTTTCCGAAATTTAATTATGATGGATAAAACTGAGAGAGACTCACCAGCAGATTAAATTTCTTGCCATCCTGGTCATTACTTTGGTTGGTCATTGCTAGTTTTTACTTCTCTGGAGCCCCCCACCTGAAGTCTCCAGAAAATGGGTGCTTGAGCACAATCTTCTGTGACTTTCATCCTTCTTGGTCCTGCCATTCTTCAACCGGCAGGATGGTAACAGCCATTGGGATCTGCTGCCAAGGTGGCAATTCCCCTGACAGACCTACTGTCCCTGGCTGACTTCACTTCTTAGATTTTTGTGTCTGATTAGAAGTTCATCCTGATTTAATGAGAGTCTGGCAGGTCCAAATGTTCACATTTGGGCATTCTGCCCTCTGCAGAGATGAGGAAGCTGAAGGGTATGTGCACTGCTGCTCAGTTCTTATCACTCCACTCAGAAATTCCATGAGATAACATAATTAAAAAAAAAAACCAAAAAAAACCAAAAAAAAATCTTGGAGTGTATCAGAGACTCCTCTAAAATATAGTGGCCTTTGGAGGAGGCAAATGGAAGAATCAGCAAAAAGGAATCAATCAAGTGCCCAAAGTTCCAATTTCCATACAAACCTACTCTCTCCACAGTGCAAGTGCAACTTTCCTTGTCAGAAACATAAGGAAAGGTGTACAGTGTGTTACTCCCTTCTCAATGGAGAAAAACTGTCTTTAAAAGCTCTCCAGTTTTATAGATTTCAAGCTCTATTTAAAATTCCAAAGCACTAAGATATTTTTCATGTTTTTAGTGACATCACATCTTTTAATGCACTGTCTCAAAATGCCAAAAATAATGTTTCCAATCAAGGCAACTATATTTTATATACAAATTATGACTTATTTCTTCATAGTGGTATTAATCAGATTTCATTTATTTTTATAACATTAGGGACATTAACTTTACCCTCTGGAAATGTTCCCCTTTCTCTTTGCCCTTGGCTAAGATAGGTCCTGTATTAGGATAACTTTCTCCCTGAAGATAAATGTTCCCTGATAAAACAATAGAGTTAACCTGTAACAACTGCAACATGAAATAAATGCTGTTGTCAAGTAAACTTTAAAGGGGGGAATTAAAATTAGGGGAAAAAAAAAACCAGCAACAAAAACCCAAGAAAGAAGAGAAACCCAGGACACATTAAAATACTGCTGTATTGTTCTTGGCTGTCCCCAAAAGCATTTATCTTCCTGGCTATCTCGCATGATTGAATAGCAGAGAAGTCACCTGAAATAATGTCAAATGACAAGAGATGTATTAGAATTTCAGGAAAATGTCTTTGTTCTCAGGAAAAGGGGGGAGAGGTTTAGCTGTCATTCATACTGCAGCATGCAGGAGGACTCAGCATGGATGAAATACCCTCAAAATTTCTATGTGTGAACTTCAAGGATGAACTTCAAGTCTGGAAATATTTATGGGTACTTTTGTCTCTGTATTCATGTTTTGAAGCATGCTGGATTTAGGGTTCATCATTAGTTGAACACAATGGATAAATTCCTGCTGATTCCAGTGAGGTTTTCAACACACCCTGGCTTCAGATCATGGTCCAGATAAACTCTTCAAAATCTGCTTGTCATGTAAACGCTTCTACTGCAGTAAGAGGGCTTTGCCAGGCAATGTCCATCTGCTCCCTGTAATTCTCCTCCTTTCACATTTTCATGGAATCACAGTTTGGTTTGGGAGGGATCTTAAAGACCACCCAGTTCAAACCACCTGTCCTGAACACAGACACCTTTCACAAGACCAGGTGGCTCAAAGCCCCTTCCAACCTGGACTTGAACATTTCCAGGGGTGGGACATCCACAACTTGTCTTGCTTTCTTTCCCATTACTTTTCTCTGCTTATCTAACGTCTTCTGATATTAAAAGGAAAAAAAAAATAAAGATTTGTTCAAATTGTAAGATAAAATCAGCAGACTCACTTAAAACTTGATTTTTTTTTAAATGTTCATAATTTTCATGTGCTCTGGAGAAGACAGTTTTATATCAAAAATGATAAAGTCATGAGCTGTTCCATGAATAAGGGAAAAAATGAGGCACACAAACAGTTGTAAGACAAAGATGACAAAGAACAATAATTTAAGGTTTAGGTTTCTTTTGGTATTTTCTTGTTTATTTTTATTGTTTGTGTGCTTGCTCTACTCCACAAGGCATTGAAAATATCTAAAGCCTGTTTTCTTTTTTTTTCCCTACTTTTTTTACTAAATGTTTTGGACCTCTGATTATTGCTTTCCTCCTTGAAATATTGTCTTGATAATGAAAACCAATTTTAAAGGGAGTTGCCATTTACCCAGTCTTAATCCCATGCTGATATACTCTGCTTGTGATTTTAATTTCTCAGGGTCAGAGTCATGAATGTTTTTAACTCTTCCCTGCTCAGCATCAGCTCCATTAACTTTTCCACAGATGGACAAAGGAAGAAATATGTCCATTATATGAAAACAAAAAATAAAGTGCTGAGGCACAGAGTTCATTTCCCTTCCAGGAAACAAAATCATGCTCTGATGCAATAAATATCTGCATAATTTTTTATGATTTATTTATATATCTGGATATGTAAAAAATACACAGCTGTAGTTTGTTACCACACGGGTTCTGTATTTCAGGATTATGTTATATTTTGAGATCATAATGAAACAAAGTCAAAGGAAAGAATAAGAAAGACTACTATCTTGGCTGTGGGTTTGGTTTCACATTTTGGCGACAGATTTTGGTGTATTTCTCCATGTCTTCCATTTTATCACAACAACGCTGCCCCTCCTGTCTTTTAGGAATAGTAAAAGAATAAAGTTCTTTGTGTGCTCCAGTTTAGGGGCAGATAATCCTAATATTAGTTCACATGTAACTGGGGCCCTTGAAAATCTCTCCATGAGTGCACTCAGCAGGGATGGTTGATTTTTTGGGAGAAATATTTGGAACAGCATGAGAAGACCACACTGGTGTCTGGAGCAAATACTAGGATGCACTTTCTCCAACTACTATTACTACTATGTATTGGCAACAGCAAAAACCTTAGTCTTTTGCAGGTATTTTTGATTTTATTTATTTATTATGTATTTTTCTTTTAAAATGCAGTATGCATGTTGAGAGAAAGGTGCTTCATGTGCTTCCTCTGTAGGTCCAGCAGCTAAAACTTGCCTTCTTCTTGATAAAATATTGCAATTCAAAGGCAGTCTATGGGAAAAACAGAGCTAAGTCTACCTATAAACAGAAGCAGCTTGTCTGACCCTTGCTCCCCTCACCCAGACACATCTTGGCATTGTTACCAGAGTGAACTGATTAAGTTTTTTTTAGCCTTCTATCCTGCTCTGAAAAGTTATCATTACTTTTCTTTAATCAGATCTGCAAATGCAGATGCATCTGCCTCTGCGCTGCCGTTCCTCTGCTGATGAAATTTGATTGGCTTCTCGCTAGGCCTTTTGATTAATTTTTCCTCATACTTTCTGAGCTTTGCATCTCATGACATAACCCAAAAAGATCTGACTGGATGCCTTTCCAGTCAGGAGTTTGGTGTGTGTTCTCTTTGTAGTTTCAGGGGAAGGAAGAAGAAAGGGGGATGGAAAAGAAGTTGGGAGCTTTTATAATTATAAGAGATTTTGGTAAGGCTTTAGCTAACTATTAAGTAAGTATGTTTCTTATTTTAACCTCTGGAGTGCCCCAGGCCTCACAGGGATACTTCACATACATGGATTTTTGTGGTAGGATGTAGGTCATGCTATTGCACTGATTAGCATGGACTCTGCCTTTCAAGATATGCCTCTGGGTGGGATGTTCTTCCAAGGAGTAACTGGATTAGTCACTAGGTCAAAGACTAAGTGCTCAGTCTTCGTGGCCTAGAAATTCAATACCCTGTCCCAAGCTGGAGCCATTGAGCCTAAGAAATGAACTCTTTCTGAGATCTTGCTCAGCATCTACCTGTTCTGTGTTTGAGCAAGAGAAAAATTATTTCAATGCACAGGTCTGAGGGGCACAGCTCTTGGATAAAGTCACTACCAGGCCACATGGCAAACTCTAAATTTTGTCTCAGCGTTCACTGAATTTTCCGAGATTATTTATAAGCTAAGAAATCTCAAATCCACTAAGAACTGTGATAGAGATTTAAAAAAACCCCAGAATTTCAGTTCCAGACAGAGATCCTAATCAATTTCTGGATATACGTTTTACACTGTGCTTAGTGTTAAGGACATCTGCAAATGAGTGCACACATACACACATTGCACTAAGCTGCTTTTTCTCTCTTCCTACTTTCACAGTTAAGGGTTTTCTTCTCACTCCCCTCACCCCCTTTTAATGTCTTTTTAAGAGAAAGATGCAGTCAGCAAAAACCAGCATTCTGTGGCTAATGTGAATCAAGAAGGATGTGTCATGTATAATAAGACATGAATAGCTAAGGAGATTGCACGGGCTGTATCACAGACACATGGAATTGGATGGTGAATCCTGCTTTATATAGGTCAGCCACTTGCTAAAACATATGATCATATCCCTATTTCCAGGCTAAATGTGCAAATGGACATTTTATATCATCCTTATTCATGATAACGTTGTGGTTTATACTCTCTCTCTTTTGCATTTGCCTCCCACATGTATTTGTAGAGAACTGTACTCGTTCCCAGACTTATGCCCCCTTTCAGGTTTGCTCTTCTATTTAAAACTGATTTTCTTGTAGATTCATAATCAGCCTTGTGCATAATACTCCAGACAAAGACTGAGATGTGCTTGTGAATGGCATGGTCTTCCTTTGTGAGAAGCAGCTGATGTGACACCTTAAAATTCCTAATTGACTTTTTTTTTCCTATCCAAATCACTTTATTGGCTTATTTTTATTCTATTTTGGAAAGATTTAATGTCATTTGATGTCTAGTGTAAGTAAGTGAATGATAGGTTCTCTATCAATCCAAACGTCAGGAATAGGCATCTCATGAACATGATTAATTTTAGCATTTTCAGGTGGAATTAAATATCTCTGTGACTCTTGCTGAAACTCAACACCAAATATAACCTAAGTTAGAATGGAAGAGCACAACTCTCCTCGGTCAGCTTGATCACCCACATCTCTTTCAGTACCATTTCACAAGAAAAAGTTGTTCATGTGTCCCCACACATGAAACAGAAACATTGCAGTGTTGTGGTGAGAATTCAGTGTGGTGAGAGTAACACTGCCATCTAATTCATACTGATATCACCCACGGCTCTGATGCCTTAAGTTTTAGCTTTCATGTTTTTCAGATTCTGTGCTGCCTAGGAGTGCAGTTCTGAGATGCATATTAAGTGTTAGTAAGCTCTTTTCACAGGGTAGAGAAAACAAATCCTTTTCCTGAAGACCAAGGACAATGAGTACAAGTCTCAGGTTCAAAAGCACGAACAGTGGACTGAACAGAGAAACAAGAAGGATGGGACCTCACAACCTGAAGCTGTAATTGGACAATTAAACACCAATATGAGAATGGACCAAAACTTATAAAAGTGTGAGATCTCGTGACCAGTTGTCCATTTTGTGACCATTTTGGGTCCACCTTGGTTGTAACCCTGGCCAGGCTCTTGTCCTGCCCAAGGTGTATCCTAAAGGCCTTTCAATAAATATCTACTTTATTCTCTAGGCTCTGTCCAGTCCCTGTTTCAGGTCAGCCTTCCCAAGGCATCAGCTCCATGAGCTGCAGTTCAAGTTTTACTTTCCTGCACTGGGTACCTCCATCTCATAGACTGGTCAATGCAACCCAGGTCCTACAATTAGGTCCATACAGTCTGTGCAATATTATATGCAAAGCTTGGCATAAGTAAAAAATAGTCAACTGGGCACATCTTAGTGTTGTCGTTACCCTCTGAGCAATACAAACCCCTGCTTGTGACTGAGGTGATGATTACAGTTGTCCTTACAGCAGGAATATTTCTGAAATAGGATTATTAGCCCAAAGTGTATCTGTTTGTAGGGATATTTCTGGATTTTTTTCCAGCACTGAGGGTCTTTTGTCCCTCTATATTCAATGAGGAGCAGCTGAGGGAGCTGCAGTCACGTACCCCAGAGAAAAGGAGGCTGAGGAAAACATTATTATGTTCTACAACTCCCTGAAAGAGGTTGTAGAAAGGTGCAGGTCAATCTCTTCTCCCATGTGATAAATGACAGAATGAGAGCAAAGGACCTTGAGTTACCTCACGTGAGGTTTAGATTGGATATTAGGAAAAATTTCTTCATGGAAAGGGTCGTAAAACATTGGGATGGGCTACCCCAGTAGTAGAGTCATCCCTGGATGGAAGTGTTCAACAAACGTAGTGACAGCACTTGAGGATGTGGTTCAGGGGTGAACTTGGTGCTGCTGCTGAGTTGGCAGTTGCACTTGATAATCTTGAAGGTCTTTTCCAACTTTAATGATTCCATAATTCTGCAATTCTATCTCTGCCCAGAATGGTTGTCACATTGTGTCCCATGAAAATACTATAAATATAATGTAGTGATTATCCTTCCCTCTGTAGGGTAGTGCTTGTTGACTAAACTGAATGAACAACTCCCCCAGTGCCACAGAGGTGCTTTAGGAAATCAGTCCTCTGTCCTGAAAGAGGAGAGAGCTTATAATTGGGGCATACTGAGAGTTTTCTTCTTCCCCTTCCCCATGCTCCCACACCCCTTTAAGGGCTGGCACAGTGCAGTCTGAAAACTGGTAAATGAGTGGTAGGTGGTGTGGAATGATACACCAATTTTAGTCACCTGTCAAGAATGGACAGGTGAAGAAAAGATTTCTTGTCCTGCTTTTTGCCTATGTATCGCACACCTTAATGCAATGGTTTGCATTAATATGGAATTAATGGAGTTAAAACAACAGAATTCAATTTAACCCTACAGAACAAATTAAATTATTGCACCTGAATTAATATTGTCTTTCTTATATTATTACAGCCTTTTATGTACATAAGAAGTCAGTCTGAAAAATGGGATTTGAGAACTTGACCTTTTGCAGCAAAGCAAAGCTCAAGGCTTAAACATTCATATTAACACTGTGTGCTCCTTAAATCTAAAAATAACCTTTTTCCATATAGTTACTAACCCCTTCTTATTTCTTAGAATTTAATTTTCCCCCCTCCTGTTACCACAAGGCCGCCCACCTCTTTCTATCTGTACTCCTGTGCTGATGCCAAACACTATTGATTTTCTCACTCCTTTAGTAAGAACACACGTTTTCATTCCCACATAATCTGAAGTTGCTATGCAGACACATTATTATGAATCGCTTATGCAGAAATAAAGCCAGGCAAATATTGCCACCTTAACCTTCCTTTAAACAAAAGTGAGGAGGAGGGGGTATTTTTGTGTGTGACAAATTCGAATTTTCCCAAAGCCTGAAGAAACTCACAAAAATACTAAGTTAAATTTGCTTTGCTCTTCAAGTTTTCATTATTTCTGTTTAAAAGCAAAGTTCGTTGTGATGGTTATCAAGTGCTCAGCATGGAAAACAGAAGGCTCTGAAGAGACCTTATCACAACTTCTCAATATCCAAAAGGGGGTTATGAGACTTTCACAGAGGTTTGTAGTGGCAGGAGAAGGGGCAATGGTTTTGAGCTGAAAGATGGTAGATCAGACAAATGGAAGAAATTCTTTGCAATGAGAATTTGAAGGAACAGCAGCAGGTTACCCAAAGAAGCTCTGGATGTCCTATCCCACAAAGTGTCCAAGGCCAGGTTGGACAGGGTGTGGAGTAACCTGGGATAGAGAAAGCTGTCACTGCCGGTGTCAGGAGGGCTGGAACTGGATGATCTTTAATGTTTCTGCCAACCCAGACCATTCTGTAATTTTATGAGTCTGTGATTTGAGGCTTCTCTGGTTCATTTTTTCCATAACTCTCCCTCTTTCAACAACAACAAGATAATTGAAATGTGACCTTTGGTGTGGGTTTTCTTTGTTAGTTTGTAAATGAGGAAAATACATATTTCTTTCTTCCTTATTCTTTCTTTCTATATTTATTATTTCTCTATTTCTCTCTTTTAAAGTCTATTTTTCCCTCTAGTTCTATATAAAATGATCTATATTAATTCCTTGTACTTTGATTCTGGCACTGGATGCAGTTTTTCTTAAAACTTCCTGATTTCAATATAACTGCTTGAAAAGCAACTATTTCTCCAAGAGTTTTTATTTCTGTGACATAATTCCAGATTTTAGCTAAAAATGGTCTCTAATAATTAAAAGGGGAAGCAGTTCAGTGGACAGTTTGACCTCCCAATAGTAAACTTGTCTTGCAGCGTAAAGTCTAAGATTATAAATCCATTAGTAAGTTTCAAATTTAATCTTGAGCTGTAAGAAGATACAAAATGATTCTTGCAAATAGGTCATACAATTTCACTGCTAAAATGATGCATTGTTTTCAGATAGGTATATTTGCAATTTTACACAAGGGTGAAGAAAAAAATATTATCCATCTAGTGGAGGACACTTCATGTTTACAGCCCAACAAAGACATTGCAAAGTTTGCTTATGTCTTTATTTCCTATTTAGCACTTCAACCAAAGCTGGTATCCATTGTTGTTACAAGAAGGCCGCAGTTACATGTTCTGAGTCATAACAACACTTTCCACCTTCAAAGCAGTTTGTGAATGATCTGAGTGACAGTCTTGTGAAGGAAAGCAGCATAATAACTCCAGAGTTAAAATGGCTTAACTGAGGAAAAGAGATTTGAATATTGTCGCACAAGCACAGGCATTTCCAAAGACATGTCAACCTATCTACTTTGGACCGTTTTTCTCAAACTGGGAGGAATCACACTCTGGAGCTGCTTGTCTCATGACCCAACTGACTCATTACCAGAGCTGGGATTATGTTGTCATTAATAAGATCTGTTATAGATGGCAAAAGTTACTTTAAATAAGAAAGATTTATGTTAAAACATGGTAAGCATATTGCATGTTTCAGAGCAAGAGCAGTACTCAAGAGAAAGGAAGAACGTCAAAAGAGGAAGTTCAGTATAGCCTAAACATGAACAGAGAATTAATTTATTCTTTTACTGAATTTATTCTGTTAGTCTCAGGCAGGTTAAAGAGAAGAAAGCTTCATCCTTTCCTTGGAAAAATAAAAAAATGTTAAATTGTCATCAAACTTTCCCTTTCAAGAGTGTTCTTGAATGAGTTCAACTTTCATTCACTGTTCAGCTTTGAAGGTTTGGGATCATGAATGATTCTGAAACCCTCTGGGACAGGTTCAGCAGGGCTGATCTGAGCCAAGCCATAAGTGCAAAGTGGTGGCCTGTGAGCCACCCCCAGACATTACACAGCATGAAAGTGACTCAGACCTTCAGAAATGTCCTCATCCACCAAAGCAGTGGGTATGCAGAACTCTCTTTGCTCTGTATTTTAGGGAAGTGTGGAAAGTGAAAAATATCCAGTAATTTAGTTCAGTTTTAAGTGAAATAGTTATTTTCTTACGATAGTCTTATGATTTTTTAATGAGATTCTTCAACCTACACACTACTATAACACTTCTACAGCACAGTGCAGTGTAACCCATAAAAGAATAAATGCTTGATCGTGCTCCAATTCTTAATCAATGGGGTAACCTACTTGGATAGTTGCACTAAAAAAATCATGAAGAGCAAGTCAAGAGAGGTGGTTTCCCCCCCTCTACTCCTTTCTTGTGAGGTCCCACCTGAAGTGCTGTGTCCAGCTCTGGGCCCCCAACACCACAAACCTGTTGGGACAAGTCTGGAGGAGAGCCACTGAGTTGATCACAAAGTTGGAGCACCTCTCCTATAAAGGCAGGCTGAGAGAGTTGGGGTTGTTCAGAAATAGAAAATGGAAATGTTTCTTCACAAGCACATAGAAGAACTCACCTCTGCCTTCACAGATTCTCTGAAAATTTGCAGCCTCAATCCTTATCCTGAATCAATGATAAAAATTCTGAATTCAAGTGGAATTTGAACTCAGACCCTCCACACTGCAAGTCAGTGAGAAGGTGCTGGTGTCCTTCTTGAGGCCCTATATCAGCTCTTTCATACAGCCATTACTCTGTTGAAAATATACTATGTACATCCAGGCACAGAATGTTTCATGATTGTCAGGGAATGCAAAACTATTTACAATACAATAAAATATTTTATTCATTTTTCATTGTTTCCCTGGACATCAGTGGCCACACAGAAGGTATCAAGTGGTGCAATAAAGAGCCCGAGCTGGGTAGCAGGGGGAGAAGAATTTGACAGGCAAGGACATGGCAAGACGGGGACAAGGTTTGTTCTCAAACTGTTTTGTTAATTCTTTGTTGCCCAGCAAAGCTGGGTTTTCTTACTCAGTTCTACTTTCTGATTGAAAGTTTAGAAGCTAAAATTTAATTAGAGAATTCATTCGATGAGATGTGGCAAGCAGGTTCATCTTGGGATCTCCTCACAGGATTCTGCCTACAGGGAGAGAGCAGTAACAGAACAGTACCTCACCAGGGAGAAGACACAAGTCAGCCTGGGATTTAAATCTTATCAGGAGTATCTTACCTCAAAACCATATTTCTACAGGGTTTTTTCCTGCTATTTTCACTCATCCAAAGTCTTCAGCCTCTACTGTGAGTTTTATGGCACTTCCATTATTCAGGAGTTACTAAATTTTGTATAAAATGTAGAATGGATTCTTTGGAGTTTATCTGTTTCTTGATGAATCTTAACTGTAGCTAAACTTTTGGGGAAAAAAGTAAAAAAAAAATAAAAATAAATCCTAGGATCAAGAGCATGTGACTGTGAAAGCCACCAGGGCTCTGAGAAGTTTTGTTGATGTTGTTTTATAAGGAAAGCTGCTGCCATTAGTCTAAATCAGATCTGCTCCCTTGCAGAGCTGCAAGCTGGGCATCTGAAACTTGTTAACAGCAGCTGTTGCTCGGCTGGTGTTTTCATTTTTATTAGAAGTGGAATCTTTGGGTCATAACCTGTGGTTTCTAGCAGTCATTTCAAAACGTTTTATACTTGAATGTGTAGGTAGGTCAGGGCTGGAGCTGAAATGTGGGAGAGAAACCATATCTGCTGGTGTCATATATAGGTTATTGGGAGTGATGCCTGACCCTGCAGCATCACAAGGATCAATGTTTTTGCAGGGAACTGCAGACACAGGGCTTGACTGCAGCGTCCCATCTCCAATGCCAGCTATGCTTCTCTCCAAAAGCTAAACTCAAATGACTCATCAGACATACTAGGTGAAATAGAGAATGCTTTGAATCTGTTTTGTACTTGCAAAAGTTCCTATTAAAAGTATGTCCTGAATTACAATCTTAGCTTGTTTGTGTGCAACGTATTTTCACCTTAGGGCCCTCTCCTGCAAGAATTCAGGAGTAACCACAGAATCAGAGAATGTAAATGGCTTTGAATGGACCTTGGAGATCACATGGTCCTGCACAGATCCAGGAACTGGAGTCTGATGATCTTTGTGTATCTCTTCAAACTCAGGATATTCTACGATTCCATAATTGCATGATTCTATGATATTGTGAATTCTGCATATTGGGAGTCACCTACTCTTTATCTGTCATCCAACAAAGCACTGGATGTTCATCTCCCACCCTGTGAAGGGAAGCCCCTCACCTCTGCAACAGCCCCCGGTGCAAGAGCAGATTAGTCACAAAGTTTTGTTACATTGGCACTTCCTCCTTTTTTAACATTCCAAAAAATTTGAATCAGGTTTTAGCTTAGAATTCTTTGCTTGCTTATTTTTATGCTGCAATTCTACTTCTTAATTTATCTTGCTTTAAACACAAATATGTTTTTAATAATAAGGAAGGCATCTGAAGAAGTTTGGCTAAAGATTTTCACTGAAGAAAAATAATTGGAATGTTTAAAAAAGAGATGAAAATATCACCAGCTTTAAAAGCTAGGCAGAAAGTGGAAAAATAATCTTTCCAAAATTTTTAAGATTAGAAACTCAAAGCAATGAAATATCAGAAACAATCTCAGAATCATCTTTTATTTCCCAATAATTTTCTATAAAAAGATATTAGGTCATGGAAAGAACTGCAATAGAGTTCCATGCCTTGGAAGGACCTGAAGTTTGTAGATGTCGGAGTTGGAGGCAGGAGATTTTACTCTCACATAAACACTTCTGCTACTTCTTAACAACCTTAAAGTAAAATAATCCCTCCGCTACTATTTCCTCATTACTATCAAGTAATTCCCTTAGAACCTTCTGTATGGATCTAGCACCTCACATTCTTTGGATCAACAATCCTCCAGACCATTTAAATACTTTTTTTTTAAAGTAATTTTGAAAAGGTCAGTTGTTTTGAAAAATCTGTACAAATGTGTTTCCAATTTGAAACTAATGTATATTATGCAGGTCTGTTTCTGGGTGATTTCAGTTTTTTCTCTGCATGTGATGCTCATATACTGATTTTTAGAAGAAAGTTAATAATACAAATTGACAAAGTGAATTTTGTATTTTTTATTTGAGCAGCAGGAATATTCATGAAATAAAGGAATAAGTTGTTCTAGCACAGCATCATTATCAGGATCGATACTTGTTTAGACTGAGGATTTCAGGTTTGGGTTCAAAGAAACACTTTCAGCCATTATGTTTTTAAGAGCTGAAAATCAGTTCCTTACATGACATATCTATCCTTTCAGAGTTAGATTAAATTATTATTTATTTGTTTATGACATTGAAAGACTAGCAACAAAGCCAGGTACTGGATAAGGCCTTTATTTAGTCAGGAAAAATGCAAAGGAGGTGCTTTTCCTGAATGTTTTGAAACCACAAATCTGTAAAACAAAGGTATTTATCAAGTTACATAATAATGATTGTGTTATTTCTTAAAAAAATTGCAGTAACAGAATTTCAGAGATAGTCAGACCCCATATCATGCTTAAAGAGTGTTACTCTTATAATCACACACAATTGATGATGATGAATTGCTTGCTTCCTCAAGACACAATGATGTCACAATATTTGTCACACAGAGGAGATCATAAATATGTTTATTAAAGACCAACTCATATCTGATACTTCTAAAACTGAAAAAATCCCCAAACTAATCAAGCAAAACCACCCTGTTTACCCATGTATTTAATATCATCAGTTAAAATAAAGCAGTATTAGAAAATGGCATCTTTATCAAATATACAGACTAGAATATAATAAAGAAAGGCAAAACATTTACAGATCCACCATGAGATTTTCAGATATTTTTTCAAGCCTCCTTTCCTGTGTGGTGCTCAGGGGAACCAAGCTGAAGGGAGTTCACAGTGAGAGGTGTGTCACTGAGGTTTCTCTCACTGTTACCTCCGCACGGGGAGGACAAACCCAGTTTTCCACTATGACAGCTGTTGCATCTTCACCTCTGCAGGTGTTTGTGGTTGCCCAGGAAGGTGAAGTTTAGGAAGTCTGAAACCTTTGTTTGCTTTCCATCACGCTGAGGAATGCACCTCATCAGAGGAAAGTGTTGTATTGCACCAAGTATTTAGTTCATTTTTTGCACCGGGTGTTCCTTGATTATACCTTCCCGTGTATCTTTGCACCTTCCTTTACCTGATGCCCCCTGCATCTCCCCTCCCCCTGGGTCCACCCTCATTGATCAACAGACCCCCATTTGTCCCCTCCCCCTTTAGGGCTTAAAACCCCTCGGATGAAGGGTCTCTCCATTTTTCTCCTCCTGGACTTTGAGAAGAATGTTCCTACATTAAATCTGTGGGGTCATTTTCCATGAGGAGTCAGAGCGCCTTTTATCTTTTGCTCTCATCCTCGCCCAGGTCCTTCCCTGAGGTCCACAGCCAACCAGGGACAGACTTTAGGAGCAAAGGAACTCGGGCAGATTGGTGCCCAACGTGGGGCTCAAACCTGTGACCCTGAGATTAAGAGTCAGTTTTCCACTATGACAGCTGTGGCATCTTCACCTCTACAGGTGTTTGTGGTTGCCCAGGAAGGTGAAGTTTAGGAAGTCTGAAACCTTTGTTTGCTTTCCATCACCCTGATGAATACCCCTCATCAGAGGAAAGAGAGTGAGTTTGAGCTGGTAATGAACTCGTTGTGTGTTAGCAGTTGGGGTTGGAACCTGAGGCATGCAGGAGCAGAAGAGCAAGTTTTTGCTTCTTCTCCAGTTCACACTGAAATTTTGTCCCTAGAGGAGGCTGACTTATCTGAGAGCAACCCAGCAAAACACTTACAAGCGTGTTTAAGTCACTTTAGGGTCAGAATTAGTCTGCTCAACACCTTGTGTGTTTAAATCCTAAATCCTGGATCTGGAAGCCATAAAACACTTAGGTTCACCATTCATCAGTGAAAACCAAACTACACGCTCTCCAGCAAATTATTTCACTGTCCAATTAAGATGAATGATTGACATCAGGGCTTTTGACTGCCACAGCAAATTATATGATTTGTTATCATCAAATAAGTTATCATCAATCAAGTTATGTGATTTCTGCAGTCACCTAAAAACATTTCAGGCACATGAGCAGAAACATTTTCATTTTATGGATGATAGAAGAGTTGATCTGTCTTTTACAAGGAACTTTAAAAAGAGCACTGAGAAGCTGCTATTACTCATGTGATACCTCTTGTGCACACAGAAACCAGATTCATTTACCAAGAACATAACACTGATCTCCCGGTGTATATTACCTTTGGTTGAGTTTAATCTGTTGGTTTTATTCTCTGTTTCTATGGAGTTTCTGTAGCAGGCCAAGTTAATTGCAGTGAGAGTGATGGACATGGACATTCCATGAAGTTTTTTCCTGAGTTTGTCTCAGGTCTGAAGCCCAGTGGCTTCTCTACAGAAGGAAGGATCCAGACTCAGGTGTGCTCCCTTGAGGAACTGAACAGCGAGACCATAATTTAAGAGGTCTTTGTGCAGCATCTAAATAAATAAATAGCATACATGGATGTATCAACATTTTACACTATTGTGAGTCAAATCATTTTAATGTAAGATTAGCTCCTGATTCTTAGTATCCTAAACGTTTAATAGACTTACAATTTTGAAATTGAAAAGATCAAAGCAGTTGTAAGCACTGTCTATAATACATAGTTTGGAAAGACTGGAATCTTTCTTGTATATATTTTTCTTTATTTGTTAATCTGCAGGGAAGGAGAAACATTCTGTAATAACAGAGGGAAACAGGATTTAGCTACACAATATGGCATTCATAAGTCAGTTCCAGCCTATTCCCTCCCCTTTCTTCTCAGACACTCATAACTTTCTCAAAATAAATTTGAGGGGCTGGAACTATCCACGCTTGGATTCAACTGAAAAGTAAATGTTTGGGGTTTTATTTTTTTTTTTTAATGTTAAAATGATTGAGTGTGAATTAGTCAAGAGTGAACCTAACACATTTTTTTCTTGTATGTTTCAATTAAAAATGTAATTAGGACAAATAAAAAATGATTAACAATCAAACCTTGAAACACAGACCTGTGAACATGCCTATGTGCATTTATATTAGGGAGCAGGCTTATTTTTTTAGAAGGCTTCCTGTGGCTGGAGTTTTATGCAAAAAAAGGTGAGGATGTGCTCAGGTGTTTTAAAATTGAGGACCACTCTTTGCTTTTCATGAAGTAACTGAATTATCAAGTAAAATGTGCAGGAAAATGCTGAAGGAATATGAAAAGCATAGGTGTATTTCCTAGACATTTTTATTAAAATATATGCAAATGAAATTTTATTTCCATTTTAAATTTTTTTTCTTACTTTTTAAATTTTTATTTTCTTTCCATTTCCAAGTGATTCTTTTATTAACCTAATCTCACTTTATTCTATATCTTTCAAAATCGAAGCAGCTGGAAGCCTGGAAGCACTGAAACAATTTTCCCAAAGTCTCAATGAGATCTACAAAAAAAATCAAGTTTAGAGGGAACCAGACTACAAAGTCTAAAGCCATATATGCCTGAACTCAGCACTTGCATCCAATTTAGGAGAAACACAACAGCTGCATCCTAAACGTTTCAGTATTTCCCATATTCTGAGGTGGTTTAAGATGCCAGCAGTTTGAATAGGAAGTGTGACAGAAATTTGTAAAAGGTGTTGCTGTTCATATTATTTTTTGTTGTATTAATTGAAAAAAAATGAGTGGTAAAAGGGAAACTGAATTTTGAGATGGAGGCAATTCTGAAAGTTTAATCTGCAATCCTATAATTTCTGTCTTCTCAATGATAGATATTCCAACTTTTTTTTTTTCAGGAAACAGAATTAAAAAGGTTTATTTTAACATTTTTTTAAAATATATCTAGCAAATCAGTATGAAACTGTGGCATTCTATGATTTTGTGCAAAGCCAGGAGAGGGATATATCTATTTTGCATTGGATGCAGATTTGCTGATCAAAATTCTTAACATCAGCACCACTTCCTGAATCTGTAGGTCTGATAACAGCGGCTCATTGCAGTACATTCTTTTGGTGTTTGATAAACACAAAAAATAATCTCTGTGTTTGCCTTAAAACATGTCCATGTTTTTGACTTTCAGGGCATCAGATTTCAGACTTAATTCCCACATCTGAATGCCACAATTTATATTAATATTTTTACCCATTTTTATCATTTGACCAGTGAATTAGCATACTGGCAGAGTCCGAAGTTTTATCCCAGGGTTGGGTTTTTTTGTTTGTTTGGGGGGTTTTTTTTGATTGTTTTTTGTTTTGGTTGTGTTTGTTTTTGTTTTGGTTTTGGGTTTTTTTTAACATACTTTAACAAGTGAGTTTCAGGATCCAGTCTACAAATTCTGATTGATTTGGCACCATGACAGATTCTGATTACATTTTTTTTTCCTCCCTCCTTGTCACAGAATCTGTCTTTCATGACTTGTCAAGCAGTCTCTGATTAATTTGGCCTGGTGGTTCATGGTGCAGAATCCAGGCTATTTCTTTTGCATTTCCCAGGGTGTTTTTGACAATTCACTGTGCACACTCCAGTGCCCTGGCACTGCTCACTGGCAGAGCCCAGTGTGCTGCTCCTCAGCCATGGCTGGGGACTTGTGCTCAGCTCGACTCTGCTGTGAGCATTTCTAACCAATGTGTAACCCCCTTGCTTGTCCAGATCTCTGCAAAACATTTTCCTATTAACCATTTTGATGTTGCTTTGTTCACCTAAGAGAGGATCCACCCTGGAAGCGGAGAGGCAACTTAACAAATTATCATTTTTTAACACAAGGCGACCCCGTACTGCTGCACTTGTGGTCAACAGTAATGAAGGTAGTGGTTTGACAGGAAAATTGACATTGAAATGGCATGGATGTGTGACTGTGAACATGACTTCCAAGAACACAGGATTTAGAGAACTGGAAGAGGCCTATTTCATCTGTTTATCTAGCTTTTCCCCCAAAATGCATTACAGTCATGAGACAGGAAAAGAAGAGGATGGCAAATTACATTGTACCCTAGGTTTCAGTTATCCATGTGTAACTGGAATTTGCCAAGTCCTGTCTATTCATCACCATCTGTACATGTGATGAACACAGAATTGTCCTTCTTTTTTCCCCCACTTGACTGTTTGGGACAATTCCTGGATTTTTAAATTGACCAATGAAGTTGATGTGACTGGTAAGGGTAAGTAGAATCTATTAGATTCTTTAATATATCATCTAATCAGCAATGGAAAAGTATCTTAGAACCTTTCAAAATGAAAGAATGGTCAAAATGAGGTCTTGGCATAAATGTCATTAACCGAGTTCAGGTGCATGTCCCAACCCTGGCAGCTTCTCTTCAACACACCTTCTCCTCTGGGCTGCTCCCATGCATTCCCAGCCCAGCCTGTGTTTGAATTTGGGATTACACCACCCCAGGCTCAGGACATTGCACTTGGCCTTGTTGAACTTCATGAGCTTTGCATGGTCCCGTCCCTCAAGCCTGTCCAGGTCCCTCTGGGTGACATCGCTTCCCTCCAGTGTGTCAACTGCACCTCACAGTTTGTTGTCATCACCAAAGCTGCCGAGAGTGGACTCAATCCTACTGTCTCAGTTGCCAACAAAGGCGTTAAACAGCACCCAGCCCAAGATGGATCCCTGAGGAACACCACTGAGGATCCCCAAACACTCAGATTTTGGTCACTGTAATTAATAGAGGTGGTATTTGAAGGTCCTATTCAAATCTTCACTGACCTAGATCACTTATGCTACAGCATTTTCCTGTGAAAACAAAAGGATTGATATTAGTGTACTTATTTTAATTTCTGTCTTCAGCTCGGGCTGTTTTAGAAGTTTCCTTTACATTGTGTCATCTCAAGAAAACTTGGCCAAGAGTACTACAGCAAGTGGGTTCTAGACCAAGGTTGGTGTTAGCCAGCATATTCTGCTGTGGGAAGGCTATTTCAAATACAGCCAAGCAAATGGCATAACCCACAAACTCATCCCAAACTGCCCAGAATGGAAAAGAAGATGAGTGAACCTTTGAAGTGAAAGGTGAGCAAACCTACTGTACTGCTGTATGATCTTTAAACCATTTCCCTTTCCTGTCATGAAAGAACTCTCTGAAGTGCATCTGCTTCACTTCCCCTGTCTTTGCTCAACACGTGACAATTATTTCACCATTTTGCCCTTCCAAAACAAACATATTTTCTTGTTAAGTGAGGGAAGGAGTAGCAAAATTCATTTCTCTTCCTGAATTTTATGTCCAGGGGGTGGTCTGCAGCAATGTGGCCCTTGGGCGTGGGTGATTCCAGTTGGCTGATGTCACCCCTGAGGGTGATTCAGGCTTCCTACCATGAGTCTCCGTAGGAGCTTTTCTTTCCCCACTGACTACAGGGAGAAACATCAGTAATCAGGATCCTGATCAAGGTGACTCAGTGACTGGGAAACCCAAAGGAGCTGAATCATAGCATGAGAGTCACTGAACAGGTTATGAACACAATGCTGCTTTTCAGGATTCAGCCTTGTACTTCCTCTCAACCAAGATGAACCAGGGCTGAATGCAGTGCCCATTTTTCTGATATGCAGGGACATCACTCATGTCCCTAGACAGGAAATAAGGAAAAAAAAAAAAAAGAGAAGAAGAAGAAGGAAAATTCTTCAAACTACCCTGTTTCTCAAACAAACTGAGGTCTCAGTCCTGTGCTGTGCAGGATCTCTTTTGAAATGCAATTTGCTAAATGAGATTTTGATAAATGATGATTCTACCATGCAAGGAAATAATAATCCACATCATTGTTTTAACATTCTTTAACAGTCCTCTTGCTCTGGTACTGCATTATATGGTGTTTCAGGGCAATGCACTGTGTCTTCCTAAAAGCAGGAGGGCTTGACAGTTATTTTGAGAATGGATATCATAATATGAATTGTATAAGCATGTACAGGAGCATTTAAAACTAGCAGCATCTGAATATAACTTTGCAAAGTTAAATTACTGTAATGTCAGGAGGATAAGAAATGTGTTCAGTGTTATGAAAAGAACAGATATCCTTGTGCCATACACAGTCCTTATCATTTAATGACATAACAATGTTTTGCTGTTAGACAAGCAATCAAATTTTTTTTTAATGTAAATAACCTTGTCTTAAATCTATCCCACTCTGATCACTGTGTGACTGTAAAAAACCCACAGTGCTGCATAATTTTTAAATGGTTTTCAATCTAGTGGAATAGGTGTCAGTTGTGGGTGTCTTTGAGATGCTGGAGGTTTTAATCTGAGCAAAAGAGATCAATGCACAGAACAGGAAGGAAAAGTCATTGCAGGAGTCTTTGAGAAGTTTTAGGCTTCTCTTCCTCTCCCAGCCCTTTCACTCCCCTGTGATCTTAAAAACAAACCGTTGCCCTTGGAAGTGCTGTTTATATGTTACAGAGGATTTCTTCACATTGAGGTAAGCATTAAAGCAGAACTAAGTATCAGACCTGTTTGAGGTCTTCCCTCCAAAGCTCCCTGAAACCCATGTAAAGGCTCCTGGGTTTTGTTTGGTTTTAATTTTTTCAGCAAGTGATCTATATGTCCTCGACACTGAGCAGTCCTCAGATTCCTTCTGCTGTTTAAAGTTTTGCTCATTCCAGCCTTTTTCTGTGGCCAGAACAGTTGGGTTGAAGAGCTATAGAAATCATATATCCTGAGACTGTGCCTGTACCACAGAAACTGGAGGGTTTGCTCTCTCCAAAACCAGAACAGTTTTTTGACAGAAGAAAGTATCATCCTACTACAGTGCTTAGTAAGAGAAGCTCACATCTAATGTGGCACGTCATTTGGTATGGATGACTCTGTCAGCGTTTATCGGGGCATGTGAAACCAGATTTCAACCCCTGGTTCCTCCTGGACATAATTATTTGGTTCTACTGTGATAATACCGAGAGGCCTTTAGAAATCAGCACCTCACACCAAAAAAACAGAGAGGCTCAGAGAGGTTGCAGCCTAAATTGACCAGGAAGGTGAAAGAGGGGAGGGAAAATAGATGGCAAAAGAGGTGAAATAACCACTCTGCAAGGTAGGTCCAGAGAAGATGGATAGAACAAGAGGAAATGGACTCAAGTTTTGCCAGTGGTTTAGATTAGACATTAGGAAAAAATTCTCCCCCACAAGGGTTGTGAAGCATTGGAACAGCTGTCTGGGGAGCTGTAGGGGTAACAATCCCTGAAGGCATTAAAAATGCAGATAAATGTGGCACTTAGGAACACGGTACATTTGGAAATGGTAGGTTATAGGTTTGATTCTATCTTAGAGGCATTTTCCAACCTGAAGGATTGTATGATTCTACAGTTCTAAGATGTGGAACTGATATTCAGACCTCTCAGCTGCCTTCATGTTCATGCAACACCCTCCAGCTGCAAGTTCAGGCCTCCACTGCCAAAAACAAGGCTGGGACAGGAGGCAAAAAATACTAAATAATGTATGTGTTGCTTGTACTGTGAGATTGACCATGGATCACGATAACTGGGGCTGGGCTGGTGACCCTGATTCCATTACTCTGCCTGGATGGGCTCAAATCTGCTCTTGTGTCACAACAGTGACTTTGGAGCAGCTCTCGTGTCAGTGCTGTGTGAGCACCCCTGCTTCCCAAACCCAGCAAGTCACTCTCACAAACCCCAAAAATAAACCATCATCTTTAGTCTTCTTAGAAGAAACTCTTGAAGATAAGGTGTGGAAGGCTTTCGTGACTACTTACAAAGGAGATTGAATGCAGGAATTTTCTTCAGAATGAAAGCAACGTCTGTCCAAATGTCAGTGAGAGTTTGCTTGACTCTATGTTCCCTGATCATAATTTTGCACTTTCATATCCTTTGAAGCTCCACTTTTTTGCCCTTTTTGGTGCTAAGATTGGAAACGTTTTGATGGACTGTTCGTTCTCTAAGAACAAGTGTCTTTTCTGGTTTTTTATTTGTTTTGTTTCAAGTTTGGGTATAAAATGATTCATAACTATACTAACACCCACAGACAGTGTCTCTAAAAAATGATTTAAACAAAATGTACTGCATTTTTCACCTTTTTCCATTTTTCTCAAGAACTGCATTTGTTCTCATTTAGCTTTAACAAAGATCAGATTGAGCTGGAACTTGGGTAAGAGAGGTGATAAGTTTGCAGATAATAATGCATCTCATCATTCATGAATTGCACAAATTAATCTTCAGATAGGGGTATGTCATTCAAGAGTTTACATGCTACCACTTTAATTGTCAGAAGCCAGTTTCTATTAGGCACATGGACTGAGAATGAGTAACAGCATTTCCCGTTAGTGGAGGGAAAAAGAAAAATTAAGGTAAGTTCAAAAACATTAAGAAATTGCTTTAATAATTTTGTTTAACACAGCTTGTAATAAGAAAAAAACCATGACCTTAAATGAATTAAGATCAAGTCTGCTTTGTTTAACAAATTTTTCTCTCTGCTTACAACAAAAGCTGTGTGTGGAAAAATATAGCAAACAAAATATGTGTTATACAGGAAAGAAATTGAGAAAAGGAAAGATCTATTTAAATGAATACTTTGAAAAAGGGCTAAAAGAAGTTCTGTGAAAACCAGTGCCAATTTTTTTTTGGATGAAATTTGAATATTTAATTTTTTCCGATCCACGTCAGTAAAAAGCTGCGTTCTCCTTCCTGTAAAAAAGTGGACCAGAAGGGCCTTTGCTCTTTGAGTGGTTTGATTTGCATAGGGAAAGAATGTGGCTGCCAGACACAGGCCACAAATTGGTCACTGTTCTCATTCTGTACTCAGATATTTTAGCGTTTCAGAGCACAAATTGGTCATCATGTTTGTCTAGAAAATTCCATGTGCACACCATGGGGTACCCTGGCAAAGTGGAACTCTTTGTTCATGGGGAACCAACTCTTCGGGCAGTGTTGGAGCAATCCCAGCTCAGCCTGGCCATGCTGTTTCATACTCTGCCCTAAATAAACAAGGAGATATTAAAGGTTCACCACAGGCTCAAATTCCTGAGAAGAAAACAATTTTGGTCACATCCTCACTTGGGATAATCTGGTTTCCAAGAGCAGATATCACTGAACATCACTAGTTTACATCAAATCATTTGATGTTACAGCCTTCCACAAGCTTTCTTTGTCATTAAGGGCTTGTTCAGTTGCTAGACAAAGCTCTGCAGGTCGTAATGGTGATAGCACTTTGTACTATTGTTCTTCGCTGTTATCATCTGAAAGCACTTTTAATGTATTTATTATGCATAAAAGAAAAATTATGAGGGAGCAACCGAGAGGCAGCTCAAAATTATTACAACCTGTTGTTTTGCAGGAGAATAAAGGAAAAAGAATCCGTTTTGCCTAAGGTTACTGTGAACCAGGAAAAAAAAAAGAGGATTAAACTCAAGGTGATATGAGTACTAATCTTTGGCTTTAATAACTGAACTGCAGCAGGTCCCACCTGGGCTCAGGGTTCTTGCTTGTCATTTAGACAAGTAATTGAATAAAAGCTAAAGCAAAGAATCAATCTTGTTACATTTAGCGGGATTTCTTATCACGGATCTAAATGTGACATAAAACCCTAATGAATCTCGTCAGCAGTAAGCTGTGTTCTAGGTGATGATTCCTGCCCACAACAAAAAACTCTGGCCTTGATCTGTCAAAATAAAAGAATAAGCACAAAAAATTTTGCTATTTAAAGACATGATTTGTTTATGTGCATTTTCTGTCATATATATTTATGTTTGCAGCAACAGAGGTTCAGGACTTTAGAATTAATTTCTCTCTCCTGCAATATTGTCCAGATACTCAGGGGCAGAGGAGTTCTGCCGTCATGCTTCATTTAAAAATAATTTACATACTTACAGAAAGTGTTGCAGCATTTTATCTTAACACATGAAATTACTGACTTTTGCCATTCTGCCCCATGTCTTTATCTGTGATTGCTCTGATCATCTTAGCTTTTTATACTGTCTACGGAAATATGTGACAGACTCTCAATTTTTGTTATAATTCCCTCAAAAACCCCCTGTCGCTAATCTGTAATTTGTTTTGTTGCTGTTCACGTATTTTCTACAACTTCTTTTTTAACAGTTGTTTAGGGGATTTTTAATTTTGTTTTTTATTTTTGAAGGTTTGGTGTGGGGCTTTCTTAAGAGAAACACACTGATAACATTCCTAATGCTTAATAGCAATTGATGTCTTAATTAAAAATGATCCTGTATACCTTGGACTGATGAGATATTTTGCCTCAGAAATATTTTCACATTATACCACAGAAATATTTTTATATGAAATATACAGAATAATAACTCATTTTTTGCTGAATAATTACTAATTTCTGAAATAAGTCACGGGGAACAACTAAATGTTTTTACTTAAGTTCAGCGAAACTGAAATTTTCATATGTTTTCCTCTTCTCACTAGAAACTGACTTTGAATGACTTTTGAACAGTATTTGCTCTTGTCTTGAGAAATAAGAAAATTACAAAATTCATTAATCCTAGATGTAAGGACTGGATTACATTTTCCTTCACCATATTAAAGATGCAATCTTAATAAAGACTCCAAGGAGAGGTATATACATGAATAGTTACTTTCTGTTTTGGTTCCTTTGCCTGTTATCTCACAAAACTTCACAGTCTTTAGGAAATGCATATATATGTATGAAGAAAGGAAGATAAAGTTCTAATCTTCCTGATTTATCACGAGTTCTAAAGCATCATCCTTACAAAAACCCCAAATTAATGTTTTTTTAAAAAAGGATCAGAATCCTCCTTTATTTTTATTTTTATTTCTATTTTCCCCTATCTACCTGCAATTTTTACAGTCCCTTACTATGTAGTTCTGTTTTAGGGAATATTTGAGTGTTCATGGGAGTATGAACTGCCCGACTGTCCTGACCATCCCCTCTATGGATTCTTACTTCCAAATTATTCTTCCAGTGTAGACTGAGAAGACAAATGAACTCTCCTACTGCTTGGCCAATGTTGTTTATTTAAAAAAAATGAGCCTCTAAGTGAAGTTAGATGAACCAAGTCCTAAAAACCCCCATTTCCTCTTGCTGGTTGTAAAGGGTACCCGGGGGGGGCACAGTGTTGATGTGCACACACAGCCTCGTCCCCCCTCAACTGCTTCTTCCTGTCGTGGGTAGAGATAAAGCTTATCAGACAGAAAGCCACTTCCATGCACAAGCACTTTGTGCTGATGAGATATTCTCACGTCATCAGTTGTGGCCAGAGTTTTCTTCATGTCATGGCTGGTGGTTGATTTCAAACCTGGGGTTTTTTTGGTTTTTATTTTTGTTTTGTTTTTTTTTTTTCCACTGACTTCAAGTGAGATTTAGATCAAATACCTTGAGCTCCTTGTTGTCTGAGATTTTTTTGGCGAACAGAGAAAATCAGTCCCTTTAACACATGAAATGCTTAATTGGCAGGATAAGCTTGGCCAGGCTGGGAGGAGTTTGAGCAAACTAGTCTAGTGGAAGTTGTCCCTGCCCATGGCAGGGGATTGGAACTGGATGATCTCTAAGGTCTCTTCTAACCCAAACCATCCTACGATTCTGTGATTTTCTGATTCTACAGCTGAAGAAACACTATGTGCTATTTCTTAGGATTGACCCAAAATGTGATGAACCCTTGAATAAACTTCTTGGAATTGTAAGATAAAGAGTGAAACCAGATTTTCTATGGTACATGTTTGAGATGATGGTGCTTCAGGCCTTGCTTTGCATTTTTTAGTGGAAGATCCAGCAGAAACTTGTGTTGCTGAGCAGCAGAGAACACAAACTTCATTCAGTGCTAAATAAGGAACAGTTTGAGCACTTCAGCGTTTACAAGGAATGCAGAGCAGCCATTTCAAGATCAGTCATGGTTCACATTGGTAGATATTTGGTAACTAACCAGAAAAATTGTGTTAAGGGTCACCCAAAATCCTGTTGCAGCCAACCTGGAAGTAGAATACATTCTGCAAAACAGAACAGTTACAATCCCACCCTTTGTGTGTTTGATTCAGGCACCCCAGTGTTACAAACCATAGGCTGATAAATGGACCTCAAATATCGGTAAAAGAACAGAGTTTTCAACCACGCATAACACAGAAACAAATTGTTGAACTTATTTAATTCTAAAGGCCTTTTCCATAATTTTTGCTCATGCAAAAGACTCCTGAGGCAACAAGACAGCTTACCTGCCAGCTTTGACATTTCTATAACCAAAGCAATATTTCAGAACCCTCGTGCTATAAATCTGATGTGGACTTGAATTTCCCGAAAGTAATAAATGATCCAATTAGAAAACAAACAAAAAGGTGAGAATAATTACGCTGTTTATTCTTCCATGATGATAAGGTGAGCTTGACAAGACAGAATGCTTCTCCTAAACCCAGAGTTTCTCCGTGCTTGCAATTGATCTTAGGAGTTAAAGATTCTGTTTGCATTTTTAACACGCTGAGGTAAAATGTATTGCCTTGATAGAGATGTTAAGAAGCAGTTTGCTTACAGTATCTCTAACCCTTCATTTTCTATTCCTCTCACTTATTGCAGAATTTCAAAGGCGTTTGGGGATACATTATCTGTGTAGAAGTAAGTCTTACACTGCAATGATTTACAGTAGCGCAGCTTTTAAAATCCTTTCTCAACAGCTTTTCTCTGCACTTAATCATTCACAAATGCATTGTTAATTAATTACACAGATTATTTTTAATGGAAAAAAAATTACCATGAAAAGAAGGCTGTTTTTCCAGCTGCCTTTTTGCATGTAGAGGTGCAATCTGAACCAAGGGCTGTTCTATTAGGCACCACAATTTGCAATTCTTTGATTTTTAGATTTTCTGAGGGTGGATTATGAATAATTTGAAAGAATCAAAGGTAGATTTTATGCAGCATTTTCAGGTAACATTTGTGAATCCAATCCAAAACCAGCTATGCTTCAACAAGTGGAAGTAGACACTCCCTGTGGTAAAATGAGGGCCCAGGGCTCAGAAAACATTTGACATTTCTTCATTTCTAAGTAGTTTCTTACAGGTACATCCATTATGTATACAATCTGTTGCTTGTGTTTGCTTGAGGTATATATTTCAGGAAAGCTTCTCCCCCTGAATGTCCATTTATCCTAGAGCAAAAAAATGAATATTTTGAGTTGGAAACACCATTTAAATGTTATCCAGACTACCCTCCCCGATGACAGTTTCCAAAGAAGTGTCTAAACAGGCAACTAAGGTCAAGTCAGATGAATCCTCACTTCTGAAGGTATTAATAAAAAAGACATAATTTTTTGTGTGTGTGTAAAAAAACCCAAAAATCTGGTTTTGTAAAAAAAAAAAAAAAAAATTGAGACAATCACATTGATTGATTGATTGGCTGTTTGCTGTCCATACCTCCTTCAGACTTTTTGGAGGTTTTTTGTTTCTTTGTTTTTTAAATATTGGTGATTGATTTAAACAAAATTCATCAAAAGAGTTGAAGTTCTGATGATACTGAATCCTGAGGAATTCTTTAAAAATAGGTGTCAGAGTAATGAGAAAGGTCTAATTAGTCTGGACTTAGAGAAGGGCCTCAGTATGAGTTGGTGCCAAAGAGGTCATGGAAGACAACAGTTAATGTCCAGCCTGTGGGAAACATGCACTGAAAGTCTTCAGAAAGAGACTTCAGTAATTTCACAGGTCACAGAACTTGCTTAATAAGCTCTTCTTTTACGTGTGCAGTAGAAAACAGAAACCTGAGCCCGTAAAATGGATGTGTGGGTTTTAATTTGATAATATTAGCACCACTAGCATCAACTCAAAAACATACAAAAAAGAACTGTAGGAAAAATATTAAAAAGCACAAAGAATCTGCTGTTTTGCAGAGAACCTTGGCTCCAGGTTTCCACTGCATGTGTTTATGCTCATTTGCACCAAGGAGTAGAAGGAGCCCGTGCCAGTATGGACAGTAATGATTTCCACCCACTTTGCTCTCTGACAGTGTTGAACCAACCCCAGTAACTCCATTCCTGAGTGCTGAGGTTGCTGTAAATATTTTCAACACAAGGTTTTGTTTTGCTGCATGTCATAGGAAAAGTGCTCCGCGCTTATTGTTTGCAGAGTTTTACTGTTTTTTCCTCCCCTGCATGGCCATGAAAATGATTTCATTCTTATTCTAATACTGTGGGCTTCAAGAATAGATCTCCTTGCCTGGCATTCCTCTGAAATATGAAAGAGATGCCCTCTGCAGCAAGCTTAACACTGCTATCATCTGCATAATAAAGATTGTATGTACAGAATATGCACACACACATATAAATTTATACTGATATACTGTGTGGGCACAAAGATAAACGGAATAAGAATCGCATCAGCAAAATAGGAGAAGAGACATGTAACTCAGTGACTGACATCAAGAACAGATCTCATCTGTCAAATGGCTGAATTGAGAGGTTTTTATGAACATTTCTTCTAGGACAAAGTACATTATATGTGCAAAATGAATGTACGCCGCCGGATAGTGGGCCATTTCCCTAACAATTTCATTAAAAAAATTGTCTCTCATTCTTTCCTTTTTTTTTATTCCCCTTGGCAGTTTTATCTCACGTCCTGTCACCAACCAAAAAAAAAAAATTGGATTATCCAAAATACATGTGTTATATTTTGCATCTTGTTTTGTGTAAAATTATGTACATAGTCACAACCTCAGATCTTCTCAGAACAGTTGAACCCATCTCAAAAATAATTAAAAAATAGTAGGGTTACATCAGAGACATTATTACTCCAGCTCTGTGGGGAATTTGCTTATGTGGTTGCAATTTTTTTTTTCTTGAGGGATGTAAAGAATGGCCAAGTAGTGCACAACCCTTAACATTTATCAGGGCTGTATCAGCAATGTTATTTCCACAAACACTAGTTGTCAAGGACCTGCTAATAATGATGTCTGCTCATATTCAAATGCAGAGCCAAATATCAATCTACTTGGCAAAGCAAGGCAAACATTACCTTCTAGTGGAAATTATTTGATGGTAGATCTTGCTAATGAAAGTTTTGTCATTGGCATAGGGCCCTGATTTCAGAATGGCACTCACATATCTCACTTTATTCATGTGATTGTGCCCCTGTTGAACTCAGTGGAACCACAAACATGCTCAGGTTTCATGTGGGCTCCAGAAGTTTGATGAATCAGCACCTGAACAATAAGACAATGCCCTTAACTGTGGAATCATGTCAGTGGCCAACTAAAAGCTCAAAATTTTCCAGCTAAAGTCTTCCCTCTTGGAAGAGATATAGTATTCTGCACTTTGGAATGTGTCTGTTTACATTAAAGCCCTGTTATTCTTAACTTGATGACTTTTTTCCACCTAGTAGAAGCAAGCGAATTTCAATCTTGGTTTGTGCAGTTTTTATCAAACCCACTGGGGGTTTCTGATCTACCTTTTTAGATAGGTTAGGCTCGAGTAAGCAGCAGCTTGTAGACTGTAGTTTAAAAACAAGTCTCTCTAAATAGGCATTGAAATCCTTGTTTGACTGAAGAAGATGGTGGAACTTTTCTAAAGCTGCGGTTGAGACAACAGCTTGTCCCTCTTTACAGCAGTTTTGAGTCCCCTAACACCATGAAGGCATCACCAAAGGAACTAAGAAGCAGGATTTTTTTTGCATCACAGTCAAGTAGAAGAAACTTCTCTTATTTTTTTTTTCCGACGGATATAAAAGGGGGTAAAAAAGCAAAACTTAAATAAAAGGGTTGGATTTGCTAATGTTCTTTGAAGCTTTTCTTTGTAGGCAAGAAATCAGTGTGCAGAGAGGGGAGAGGGGAAAAGAAACCAAAAATAATTAAAGAAAACACTGAGTTCTCTCTTTGAATTAAATAAAAGCAGCTGCATTTGATTTAATTTTTCTTCAGCATAATGTGCTGTATAATCACTGGCTTCATCATCCCCTGGGCCCAGTCTTCCTCTTAACACAAGCTTTGGGAGCTGTGCCACAGAGTTCAGTGGAAGCAGAATTTGACCCATGCTTTGCTTTAAAAATAGAAGGTACCTCTGTCACTTCTCTCTTTTCTTAGAAACTCTTTCTTTTGAGATGCTAAATGGTCGTAAAAACCATTGCATGTGATGCCATCAGCCTTCTATCTTGTAAACTGTCAAAATGAACCAATAATCAAGAAGCCAAAACTCCACACTTCTGTAACTTATCAGCTGGAACGATCAATAAATGGAAACAGGAGGAATACTGCAATCTGCCAAAATTGTCTAGAAGACTTGTTTCAGCCCCACTACTTAACACAGGCCATGTTTGGGAGAGGGAAGAGAAAGGGAGGAAGAGGATGAGGGACTCTGTGGAGGGAGATGAACTTGTTTCTCAGTCCATTTAAAGGCTGGCTCTCTTCCAAGATAAAGGAACTTGCTTTCATGAGGGTGAAAGAAGGTTTTCCCAGGAGAAAATTTGTCCCTAAAAAAAGCATTAGTGAGAATCTGAAAAGAAAACAGTGTTGAAAAATGCTAACAATTCCTCAGTTATCAAACAGAGCTTAATGATATGTTTGGGTTTTTTTCTTTTCCACCTCTCCCAAAACGCAACCAGAGAGGACTGTGGCATTTTAGAGATTATGTGAGCTATTAACCTCAGACAAATAAATATTAATTGAGTCTGCTTCCATATGGAGTAAATAAGAAAATTTATAGCACCTTTACTGAAAGCAAAATCAGAACAAAACATAGTTCTTTTAGCCTTTAAGCCTGAAAATGCAAATAAAATGAGCAAAAGCAAATAAATAATAATTTGTCTCCTGCCACCTGGAGAACTCCATATGTACTCTAAACATTGCTTAATTAAAACTCACAGAACCCAGGTCCAGTAATTATTTCTTAACTGCTTGTTTTAGAGGAGAGAGCCTTTGGCCTTCAATTACAATAAATTACAGAGAGGGCAAGCATGGACAGGCAGGATTCAATAGCCTTTAGTCAGTCTCATCTTCCCAGCTCTGGAAAGCAAGGTTCTTTTTACAGTAGGACTTGACTGTGCAAGCCCTGCAGTCATGGTTAAAGATCCCATTGACTGTGTGGGCACAGACACAGCCCCCCCGTGCCTGTGGGGATAAGGTAAGGGTTAACACTGAACTTTGCATTAAAGCTCTTTTGCTGCACCAAGACTTTTTCTCTTCTTTTTCTTTTTTTCTTTTTTTTTTTCCTTCCCCAAAAGTGGATTTCCCCCCCCTCCACCCCACATTCTTCTCGATGTGGTTTCAGTATACTCATCTTCCTGAGATCACTTTTACCTGATAAAAGTGCAATTATGTCCTTATTTGTCAGTTTGGTGTGTGGGGGGGAGAAATGGGAGATTGAATGTTGAGGTTCTACAGCTCCTCCAGCCCGTGGTGATTCATTAGGACATTATGTGGTAGGGAGCTGCACTCTGGCATGCTCTAGGCATCGTGTACACCGCTGTTTGAAACAGAACAACATAATAAATCCCTTTGTTAATAACCGTAAATGATGACTTATGCCCTGGAAATTCCTTTTCCTCCTGGTGCAAGCAACAATAATCTCCGTGGTGCTGCAGAACTGAGCAGACATCCTAATACCTTTACTGGAGGTGAAACAATATGTACCTCATTAGCAGGTCACAGATCAAACTATTAGCAACGTGGTGGGAAGCCAGCTAGGATTTGGTGGGATTTATAAAAGGTCATCTTAGAGGCAGCATGCAAAACTGCTTTTTGGTGGTGAAAATGCCTCCGATCAACAGATTTCCCACTCAGTGGGCACAAGGAAGACGTTTTATCCCAGTGAGCAGACTAGTTTGGCAATGGTGATTACTTGGGCTTAAAGCTTTATGTATCTCATGAAATCTGCAGCAGTTCCTCTTGATAAATTAACCTTCGTTTTGTTGCATAGAAGAGGAAGCCCATCAGCTCATCTCTGTTTCCTTTGCTCTTTATCTCTTCACAGCGTTCATAGCAGGAGGAAAAGAAGAACTAGAAAACACTGCAGCATCTGCCACAAGTGAACACTCTGTAGGTGCCCACAGTAGCCCAGGAGGTCAAATCCTTAGTCCTTAGGTACAATCACGGGAATGTTCAGTAGCTTGCTGTAGCCTGGGATGTTCCAGTGGATGCACTGTAGCTGTACCAGCTAACTGCATCCTTCAACAAGTCTTCATGTTCATAAAATTTCACATACTGTTTCTTTTTAAAAGAAATCTACACCGATGGTTGCAAATGTTGTGGTGGTGGTTGCAAACAGAGGTCAGCACTTTTATTCTGCCAGAGGGAAAAGGAAATGGAGGCAGGAGGACAATGCCCCAAGCCCATCCTGTAAGGCTTGCAGGGAGTACAGAAATGTTACCAGCCCTGAAGCTGTGGGAGTTCTGTCACATAAGGACAGAATATTTGCAATAAACCACCTTGCCCATTCCTTGAAAGGAGACTTTGCCAACTCCTACTGTTCTGAGTTCTCCAAGAGACAGGCTGGTCTTTTGTCTTATGTGTCTTCTGTTTTCCAGCCTTGGGAGCCTCAGTTCCCCCTGGTCACCCCGAGAGGTTTGTACATCCTCTCCCAGATCATTGTGCATCCTCTGCAGGGCAGCATGGTGCTGGTGCTTCCAGCAGAGAGAAGCGAGGGGCAGGATTCCCTGCCAAAATTCAGGTCAGAGATTCTCACTCCTGTAACCAAGTTTACTTAACAAATACTTTTAAAATGTGGAGATTAGTTCCTGGCTATGATCTTTGCCTGGTCTTTGGTTCATTCCTTTCAGCTCATAACATAACTTTACATGTAGACTGAGTAGACAAAAAGCCAATGAAAGGAAATAGGAAGATTGGCTCTTGCTCACCGAATTTTCTGTTAAAAAGCACATTTGGGAAGTTCCTTATCAACTGGTCCCTCCAAGACCTAGATTTTATGTGTTCATACGGTGTCAAGATCCAAACAAACCAAGCTAAATGGTGCACCTACAAAAAAATTTGGATTAATTTCACTGATGTCTATGGCAAGAAGATGTTTTGCCATTTGTCATATCATGCAGAGCCTGGCAGAGGAAGGAAGAGTGGTTCTGTGATATCTTTACTGGTGAGAGTGGCGTGACAGTGAGGCAGACAGCAGGCTCACATTAGCAAAATTAGGTTCCATTCCTATCTAACCCTGCTACTGAGCCTGGATTATTTAAGTCTTCTAAGATTTCTGATTACTCACCTGCAAAACAGCGACAATTTTCTGAAGTTCCTTAAAACTCTTTCTTTTCATTAATTTTTTTGTAAAAAATTCAAACTCTTTCACTTTGACAGCATTTTTCTTCTTCATATCTTAAAGAAACAGGGTGTAGTTTGTCCATACAGTCTAAAATCAAGCACTTATTTAAAATCAGGGGCTTTGGGAGGATGCAGGATATGGCAGGATGGATTAAGAACACCTGACTTAATAGGATGCCATCATCCAGACAGTACATTGGCCTGTAAAGAATTTGCAAGGGAAGAAACTGGACTGTAGGCAGAAAAAAACCAATATTCTCTGAGCTCGTGGCATCAAGTATCAGAATCAGTAATTTACTGGTATTTGTAAACTCAGTATTTGTGAGGGCTCTTCCCTTCCCACCCCTTGATCTCGGGCTGAGCAATGCCAGGGCTGTTCTGAGTAACTGTGCTCTGCTCCAAGGAAAGGGATTGTGCAATTCTTTCTTTTAGGAGCCTACACAGAAATTTGCTACTCATGGCAGATTGATTGTGGTCATGACCTCCTATGGTCCTGGCTGCTTTGGGCATATCCAGGGCCACCTTTTCTACAATCCCATAACTCCTTCCCCTTCCAGGACAAGATCATAGCAAGGACAGGTTATAAAAAAATGCAAACATAAATCAACCCTGAACAAAATGTCTGGTTACACAGAGCTTGGAGCTCACCACGCCAGCATAGTGCCATGCCATGTTCTCATCTGGAAAGATTTGGTTCCCAAGGGGAGCCCTGGAGTCATAAAATACAATTACTGGGTTTTGTTGGTTTTTTTTTGTTTGTCTGTTTTGTGGGTTTTTTGGGTTTTTTTCTGTTGTTGGTTGATTTTTAAAGTTTCTGAAATAAGTCAGGGGCTATGCTGAAGTCCATCAACACATTATTTCTGTGGCAGAACCTGAAAAAATGTGTTCTGTAGCTGACGAGTGCTATTATACTGAGAGAAGTGTGTGAGGGTAGAAAGCTCACTGGAACAGCGCTGGAGGAGTGCATAAGGCAAAACAAACAAAATCCGGACCAGTTTCTCCCTCACAATGTTTCACCTGCTCGCCCTGGAACTGCAGTTGTGTTTAATCCTGCACAGGAGTTCATTCACACCCAAAGAGAAGCCAAGAGCCAAATAACTTTCAAGAAATTTAGACACTGAGGCCACCAGGAGCAGAAGGAAATGAGGATTTATGTCTAACAGTGGAGGAAATGCATCCAGTGGATTCTGGCTCCCATATCTCACCAATGTTCAGTTCTCGAATTCCTAGTGACAAGATTTGGTTTCTGGGAGAGTAACTATTGGCAGAGGAAGAAAAATGTGGAGAGAAAAATAAACTAAAATTATCTCAAATGTCTTGCAGTAGACCTGTTCATTGATTTTCTGTGTTTAGGGGGAAAAAAGGGTGTATAATTTAATCTGCATGAGAATAAGACAGGGAGAAAGGGGTGCCTCTGCCACATCTGTCCAGATGTTCACTAAAAAGATGAAGATAACACAATTTCAGAATGTGTTAATATTTCAGTACAGGCTTCTGCTCCGAAAGCATTCAGAAAACAAATGACCAGGTAGAAGGTTGTGCAGAGTAATTTTCCTTTTAGAAAGGGCAATTAAAACTGCAGTAGCCTTATCTCCTCACAACTTACATTGTTTTAGAGCCACAGCACAAAAAATATTACTGAATGGAATTTCTGAGGGATTGGTAGAAATCAATATAATGTATCTTTTGTGTTAAATGCCTCAGAATTTATTTTCCTGCACTAAAAATGCATTTATAATATCCCTAATGCTGATAAAATATCATCTTGATAATCTATTCAAACACCTAAGAGACTTCAGTTTCTGTTCTGACACACTCTGAATTTCAGTTTAAAAATGCATTCTGGCTTAACTGTCATCAATAGCCTAATGCAATCTCAAAGAAACAGGCATAGGCTATTCAAATATGTTTCCAATACAAGTTGGAGATTGTCAGACAAAAGGAAAAATAGCTTCCCAGTTAAAGACATAAATGTCAAGAAATAAGACGAGGAAGAAAAAGTATGCAAAATTCTGATTTTTTTATTGCATTTTTCTGGTATGGGTCAATTAATCATAAATCATCATAATTTTAATAAAAATACTCTACAAAGCACAGTTAAAAAGCATGACTTAGTTCGTGAAGATCTAAGAGGGTCTTTCTTTGCTGTTGAAATTTTAATTATTCACTCTTTCAATATTCATAAGTCACCTCATTTTTAAATTGGTAGGTGAGCCACACGATCAAGAGATTTAATAACAGGAAAGACAGGAAATTTAGGGTGCTTTCCTGTATTTAAGCATTTTCTTCTGTTTTCCCGTGTTTGAGATTTTGCAATAAAAATCTCTCTACAGTCCTAAGGTCTTAAGGCTTGCTGTCATAAAAAATGAAATTCTTATGGGTCAGTATGACTTCAGTAAGTGAAAACTTGTGAACTATGCCAGGTATTCCAAATCTCAAAAGGGAATTATGTGCTCTGGTCCCTGATTTTTATTAGAAAATGGATTTTTTAAACTAATGTTAATTGTAGTTATGATACATCTTAATAGTTCACTCGCCAGTGAAATAATCTTTACAGTCCTTTCTAACCCAAAACATTCTAAGACTCCATAAAATCTCAACTGGTGAATTAGAACATTACGGAACAGATTATAAAGTAAATCCCTTTAGATTTTATAAGTAAATTGTTAAATGTTTTGGTTTTAAAGCTCAGATCAGAAATTTCAACCTGCCCTTTCCAAGAAGCTAATCTTGCTAAGAGCTGTGATACTTCACCCTGTTATTCCTTCTACACAACAATACCAAGGCTCAGGATGAAATCAGTCTGTGAGTAGTCTGGACATTCTTAAAATTTAACGATAAGCAGCTTCTTTGCAGAATTTTATTTATTTTTTTTTAATCTCCCCATTTTGTAGAAAAACAAAAGTTACAGTATAATTCCCAAAGGTCTATTTGTGCTGTCAGTGATACCTCTGTGTGAACGGAGAAATCTGGAGTTGAATGGACAAAATAAAAAGGTTCGTGTAAGACAAGGACACATTTGCACTGCAAAAATATTTGAAAGCCTTGCAATTCTCTTCTTTTTTTTGCCTCTTCTGGCCCCGCAAAGGTCACGCTCAGCCTCTCAGACACAGAGAAGCTGTGGCAATTTTCCTTGAACAAGAGATGCGGTTCTGATAGCGGGATCACACAGCTCGGTAGTTTCATCACCATTCGGATGCTTGTAGGAGTTATTGTTCATCAAAAGGGACCTTTAAATTTATGGTTATTCTGCGTATTTCCTTCCTTACTAAGCATTTTGTGATCAGCCCTCTGGGTTGTTTGGATTTTTTTTTGCTTAGGACCACATGTCTTGCTTTTGTTTAACTTGTGAGTAGACTTTTCCATGAGAATCAGAAGTTTCTAGATCAAGATGTTCATTTTCATCTCGGGTAGCTCCCTTATGTTCTACTTGTTTGCTCCAAATATTGCCTCTTATAGAATAATTAAGGTTGGAAAAGATGCGTAAATTCAACAAATCCAATCATCTGTCCATCACTCTTCTTAGTGACACAGATATGGCCTAACTGAGGCTCTGCTGGCATTAATAAGAATGAGTTAATATGTTTGCAATGTGCACTTTGGATTTACTTTTCCCCTCCTCTGAAATACTCCCAGTGAGATAACCTTCAAGTCACACTGAGTATCTCTTTCCCCAAGAGTCTGGGAGGGAATTAGGCTATTTACAGATGGCAAAATTTTAAAAATTAATTATGAGATCCTGAAGGGTTCTCGGCATCCATCAAGATCACAAGATATTGTGGAGGCCCCTAAAGGAAGCAAGACAAGTTTATGAAGGAAATTTCTTTTCAGGACCTGTGATCATAGGACACTTCCCCATTAGGAAATATCCAGAAATTTGTAAATCAGAGGATTGTGAAATAAAAAAAGGCCATCTAATCACCTGCAAAGCAGAAGTCCTACACTTTCTCTGGCCTTGTTTGAATGAGACAAAACAATGGGGTGGGAAACACTCCCTGTTTTAAGTTAAAGATTTCAACATAATTTGTACTGATCTGCTTCCAGCATTTAAATATGTGGTGGATTTCTTGCCAGGTTGGTACCCAGCCTCTGTTTCTAGGCATTAAATCCTGTGATCTTTGTCTCTGCCGTATCAAGTGGAACTCTTGTGTATTACTCCTCTGTTACTTTACCTGAGGAAACGTGCTGAGGTTCTTGGGCTGCTGCTGATGCTTGTAAGAGACATCCTATGAGGAGAGATGGGAACTCTTCTTTAGTACATACAGTTGAAATGGCGATATTCAGTCAAAGGTTAGACTTGATGATCTTGGAGGTCTTTTCCAATCTTAACAACATTATGATTTTATTTCTCTCCACAACTACAGATGACAGCCCGTGAAAATCAGTGAAATTCCAGTAATATATATATTAACAGCTAAATGTTTGCTCTACTTATATTTGTATGAGAGGCCCTTTGCCCCCACAGATTTCTTCCCTTGCTTCAACACTGGTAAGTCCCTGCAGACCGCAGCCAAAGATTATTTTGTTTAAAATGAGCAGCAATAAAAATTCCCCATAGCAAGTTTAAATCCTGATAATGGTGCACTTTTATTGCATTGTACTGAACTTTTACCAATCAGTCCAATTATGGGCTAATTCATTCTCATCACTTTGGAAAGCTTTTTTTTTTTTTTTCAAAGCCCTATCTGATTTTTTGGCATGTGAAATGCTTACAAAGGGAAGTTAATAAAAGAGCAGTTCATCTGCATATACAAAGGAAGATCATAATATAAAAAATTGCCACATTAGAGAAGTCTAGACCTTGACTATCTGTCATATATTTTTATAGCGTATTATCACTACGCTATCTGATTAAGTAGTGAAATGGTTAAGATAAATGAGACTTAATTAGCGGAACTGATACCTGTCTATTGCCAGCCTTAAATTTGCATCTGGGAGCTCTGATTTTCAGAAGGGAAGAGCATGCCTGCAGTCCTGCTTCCCTTTGAAATCAATGGGAGTTTTTCCTGCAGTGAAAACAAATGCTGGAGGTTTGCTCACCCAGAGCCAACTGAAACTTTTGCTGTCTACTCATCCCTTTGAATCCTGAGCTAAAACATGGGGAAACAATAAAATACCAGAGCTCTGAGATGGAGGGAGAAGCAGAAGAGCGTAGACCTTACTTCTAACACGTCATGCTGCAGAGTTCAGCAGCATGCAGAGACAAATAACTTGTGTCAGGAAGAGGGTTAGTGCAGATTATTTTGTGCTCTGGCACAAAACTAGCCAAAATTTGGCACTTTTTTTTTTCCCTTTTTTTTTATTTTGCAGCTTTCCTTTGGAGCAAAGTATTTACATTTGAGCTCAGGGATTAGATGGCGAGCTGCCATTGGTGTCAACTATTTCAGTAGGAATGGGTTGTAGCATAACTTCCCCGCCAAACGCTCCCTGTGCAGAACAAACGATTTACCACAGAGCTCAGAGATGGGGTATTTACATTCATTTAAGTTCGGTATAAACATTTACAGAACATTAGGACAAATACCAGCATTCTCAGCTAAATGTCTGACCACAATTATTTCTGAGGAATAAATGGCCTGTAGAATGACTAAAATGAGAGGCTTTTTTTTTTTCTTTCTTTTTTCCTCTCAAGCCAAAGGACTTTGAAAAAAAACAGTGCAGTACGCAGCTAAACACACTGTGCAAAGGTTCACGTAGAGTTAAGGAAAACCATAGATGTTTGTGAGATTAGAGAGTGAATATCTAGATTAAACCAGTTTATGTTGTCCTTCATCTGCTGTTCTGTTTTTTCCCTTCAAAATCTCACCTTCAAATCTGACCCTGACAGACATGCCTGCTGCAGTAAAGATGCTTTGTGCTGAGCAAGTACTTTTTAAACCAAACATCGTGAGCTGGCCACTGCAAAGGTACTTTTCCCACTGGAAATGGTGGCATGAGGGTTGTTGATTACAGCACAAGAGACTATTTACCAAATATTTCTCAAAGGCACCTGGCTGTGAGAATAAGGAAGCCACTCAAAGGTACCTAGAACTACCTCAGAGTAAAGTGCACATTTTCTCAGTGTTAGCACAACAGGCTAATGTATTCTTCATCTCTCTTTTAATGACTATTTTTGTTTTAGTCATAAGTGTACCGCAGAAAAGTTGCAGATGCAAAAATTTCTGTTCATTGCTTTTTGTGGACATCTACTCGTGATCTTCATAAAATCATCGAATCATTAAGGTTGAAAAAGACCTTTAAGATTGAGTCCAACCATTAACCCAGCACTGCCAGGGTCATCACTGAGCCATGTCCCAAAGTCCCTCATCTACACATTTTTTGAACATTTGCAGGGTTAGTGATCCCACGACTTCCCTGGGCAGCATGTTTAGAAAAACAAGCAAACTACAATAACAGTTTAAAAAAATCACTGCTAGTAATGCTGTCTTCAGTGTATTTATCATAGCCAGAGCTGTCCAGTAACTGCAGGACTCACTTAACACATCAGAAAAATTCTGTTTTCAGTTCCCATAGAGCAGGGAGCTTAACCTGATTTTCAGGAACCTTGGCTGAACATGCAATTATGAGTTGGTTGACTATCCTGAGACGTGCTTTCCTTAGTTTGGGGGTGATTGTGTCTGATTAGGGATTTTTTATGATGCTAATTTAAAGTTTCCAATGAAGACAGCTAATTAATCTCTCAGCATCTAGGAGTGAAACTAGATTCTCTTTTTCTGCATCCTCCTCTATATTCCGTTGAGCTTGTTCTTCATCAAAATGCATTTGTCCCTGTGAAAATAACATGTACAAGGCAGATAACTAAAATCTGGCCTTTAAAACACAATTTATTACTCCTTCCCCCAACCACCCTAATTGGACAGTGTTAATTGTCAATCTGGTTCAGATCCTGGATCTCATGAAGGGCAGATCTTCTTTTTCAGTATCGGCAGAAATCTGTGAGAATTCTACTAATGTTTGGAAGCATCAGCCTGGGAGGGCACCAGGGACTTCATAATGGAAGATACTTCCAGGCAGAAGGAAACCCTATTCTATGAGGTTTAAAGCCATAAACAGAGACCCAGAGTACAGCAAGTTTTTGTTCTGGATTTGTTTGTCAAACAGTGCTATGGCTGATTAACCTTAGCTTTGAATTCCTGATTTTTTTCTCTGATGCAATTCTGAACAGGGACATATTATTTTATTAAAAGAGAACAAAAATGTCATTAACACCCTGCATCACTCCTTAAATTATTGAGGCCTTGCTACTTTGGAGGATTTAAAAACAGAAACCAAAGTAAAATGAGCTCTGAGCATTTAGGTGAGGCTCAGATGAAAATCAAGATCACTTTGCTCTGATTTGCTTCACTGTGCAATGAATATAAACTGAGTTTGAAAGCCTGAATTGCTCACAGAGGCACCATGTTGCACCCCTTATCCAAAGGTGCAAAAGACTGCACGACAGCCAGAATGGGGATGAATCCTGACTCAAAAGTTGCATGCACATTCACTGAGGGTGGGGAAGGGAATTTTAATGAGCTCAGGATTTCTGTCGGCAGTAGCTTTAATCATCAGGTCTCCCCCAAAAATGAAGAATATTCATGCATACAATAATTAATACTGAACAGGAGATTTGTATCAATCTGACAGATAGGAGATGAAATTAACTGTGCTTTCATGTACAATTTTAAGTAGGTCAGATAAGAGCATCTATTGTAGCCAACTTTTATTTTATAGATATACTCTGACACGCACAGACCCACACGTACACATTTAAGAATGTCTGTAAAAATCTCACACGCAGCAGAATCCCCTTAGCCTGATGTTTGCAGGCTGCCCAGTCCTTTCCCTGGAGCTCACCATTTTTCCTCTCACTGATTCATGGGCTCGAAGGTCACAGGTGATGGTTGTGATACAACCAAATCTTCTGCAAACACGAAACTCAGAACAGCATGCAGTAATTCTTACATTGCATCCTGTCAGCTGTGGATGGACTGGAGCACACTGAAAATATTTAAATAAAACAACCTCTTATGGTGCATTGATTTTTCTCTAAATTTTATTCTTTTGCCTCCCTCCCTTTGAATAGTTAGGTTGGATCAGCATTAGATACCTTATAATGTTTCCTCTTTAAATAATATTCCCAACTAGGTAAAGAAAGCAATAGTAAAAACATGATTTAAGAAAAGAAAATTATCAGAATATGACATTAATGAGATGAGGCTTCAATAAACTTATTTCTCTGAGGGTGTTCATTAGTTTTTCATAGCACTTGAATTTCTTCAACATAAAATGGAAATGCAGAGAAAAGATGTCTCTATCCCTCGGTTTCATCTGCATGCACAATTTTAACACCCACCTAAATGATAAAGAAATTTGAATTTTGTTTGAAAATACACAGGCAACTTTGCAGTGATGCTGTTTTACCTTTTTTCTAAACTGAAAAATTAAATCTGTTTTTAGCAATTATTTAATTGCTCAGCAGACCTCAGCTGTTGGCTGTGTTAGCATATAACTGCTCAAATAAAATAATCTATTTTGAGTGAATTACCTAGGGAAAAAGCATTAAGCCAAATTCTGAAATATTTTTTGCTAATGGTTTAGGTCAAATGTCCTGCTTTACTTTTCCTTCCTTTGTTTTCTTATTTGTTGAAAAAGAAATGAGAAGGGAAACTTGAGGAGGGAAAAATAAGAAAAAATCTCAGTAGACACAAACTGGGAAGAATCATTACAAAAAAAATTAAAAATCAGCTGTTTTAAAAAAAGCTGATAGTATTTTTTATGGGGAAACACACACATTTTGTTCTGAAACACTAAAGTAACCTACCAGGTAAATGCCTGAAGTTATACCACTTCTACAGCAAAGTGCCAGATAGTCACTAATTAACAGTGTGTGCTTAAATAATCATTCACATTGTGTCCTTAATTGCTGGCTGAACTGGGGACTAGTCCAAAGGCTCTCCAGTTGGTAGCCAGTGTCCGTGTGGGATTTAAGTTGGTTGTCTAAGTGACTTTCAAGTCTTGCTCCCAAGTCAATACAGAAAGATAAAACAACATCAGAAATAACTCATCCCATCAGCAGCCCAAGTGTCCTTCTGACCCCACAGCTGCTGTGGTGCAGCTTCAAGGAGTGGGCTCTGCAATGCTCTTACATTTGATATGCTGCACCCAGGGGCCAGCACCAATTTTGGGAGTGATTCTCCTCTGGTTAGAGAGTTTGCAGATGGCCCTGGGAGCTTGCAGGAGAAAAAAGTTGTCACCACTGTGCAGGAGATGTGGAAATTAGGTGGACTCGTGTCAGATATTTAGTTTGACTGCTGCTCCTAAAGAAGCAGCTTCTATCCCTGGAAGTGTTCAAGGCCAGGTTGGATGGGGCCTGGGGCAAGGAGGTCTAGTGTCCCTGCCCAGAGCAGGGGGTTGGAACCAGGAGGTCTTTAACCCTTCCATCTCAAGCCACTCTATGATAGGTGGAATGAAGACCTAAACTTCTGAGCTTTGCACTACCCAGCCTTTCAGCCAAAGCAGTGATGGGGGTGACTTGGAGGCCAAGCACTTGGAAGGTTGTGAGTGTAAAAGAATTACCTGCTGTAATTCCCCTTGCGTGGGAACCAAACATGTCATAAATGCAAGGGGGAAGAGAACCAGGACAAGCGGGTTGCTTTTAATTTTTTTTTTCTTCTTCTTCTTGTTAAGAAACTTTATTTTTTAAAAAAAGTCCCCTTTGGTGTCTGCAACCTTATCAAAGTAGGATCAACAGCTGAAACCAAATGAGAAAGAAGGTGAAATTGTCTAGACTGAATGAAGCGCATGCAGCACGGTGAAAAGTAAATTGGAAGTTTAGCTTTCTTTCATTTTTAATAACCTGAAGTGTTATTGATAATGTCAGTAATTAATTTTTTAAAGATGTTCATTTTAGATCAATAGTATCCTCATTAAACAGGCAAGGTCATGTATCATATTTAAAACACTAAAATTCAAGCTCTGTGGTGAAATCATACCAATTTACATTAGTGAGGATATAATTCTAACATCTCCTTCTAGTTTTTTTT